>JASGXE010020452.1:0-32052 GCA_030068105.1 Sinentomon sp. SZTP_YWyxl
CGGAGATATCGAGAGTGCACTGAAAAGGCAAAAAGGTTCTTTTCCGAGTAGTTCATTTCAGTGACCGGTTGAGTTTGATTGGTGTCAAGTGTCCCCACTATGGAAACGGAAACCCAAGCTATTCACAGTTGTCAGCGCTGTGGCAATACAAGCTCCGCCGAACAAAAACGCTCGCTCGTGCAATGCCTAAAAAGGGTGAAATTCAGCAGCAGATCTTTTGATGAAAAGAAGCGACTGGTTTCTTGTGGGCGTGCAACTCCGGAGTTGCAGGGCCTTACGAAAGTAAGGAAAACAAAAACTGGAGGTTACACATGCCATTTTAGCACCAGCATGTATGAAAAGTGCAAGTGGTTAGAAGAGATGATAGAAGCAGAGAGGCCCAAAGACTGCAATTTGAACATTAGAGCCCTGTGTGGAACATCATCAAAGGCAGTTTTGAAGTCCAGGAAAAGTGCATCAATGTCACTTCCTTTGTCAATGGAGGATGCACGATGTGAGTAAACTTGGCAAGAGCAAGTTTACAAGACAAGCCAGGACGAAAGCCAAACTGATGAGCAGAGATGGAATTAGTGGCATGAAGAAACTCCCTGATGTAGGCTAGTCCGAGACTAGCTTTTCCACAAGCTTGCATATAGGTACAAGAAGTGAGACTGATAGGACGGTAATTAGCTGGTAGTGAGGGATCACCTGTGAGATAGGCTGAAAATTCAAGAGGGAAAAATTTCAAAAGAGATGCTGGAATTCCATCAGGACCAGAAGATGACGATTCAGATTTCCGAACAGCAGATGATATGGTTATCGAGAAAGTAGGGTACGGTTTCAGAGAAATGGAAGTAGCTGGAAAGGCAGAAGTATCGAAAGTGCCAGCAGAATATGTGGAAGAAAACTGACGGGCAAATGCCTCAACCTTTTCGGAAGGTGAACTTGCTGGGCCATCTTGAAGTTTTAAAGACGCAATACAAACTGAACCACGGAACCTATTCCTGCCTGCTTCCAGGCATTTTGCAAGGTTCCATGGGAGTTGGAGTTGCAATTGGAGCCGGGCCTCAGAGAAAGACTAGAAAGGAGGTGATTTTCATGGTGAAGTTTTGCAGCAGCGAGGTCGGAACAGAGAGAATCATAGATTCTTGAGTAAAGAGAGACAACAACAACAATTCAAGAGAAAAACAATATTCGGTAAATTCACCAACCTTTCAAGCATCGGCAAGCCAGCCACAGTCCATGCCACAAGACTCTGAATAGTGGCGAAATTTGTTGTACCTACCTATTTTCTGCACTGACGAGAAAGATGGCGAATATGTGGGGGGTAATTGAAGGAGAAGGAATTGGTTCTGGGCCGAATGAGGCGAGTAGGCACAAACTGACTGATGCCGTGGTGAATTATGGGCTCAAAATCGCACCAAAGTGGGTTAAAGGATGAGTCCATTTTCCTATCACGAAAAGAGGGAAATGATCTGAGTAGCAATTCAGAAAAACCAACACTGTCCAATCGCTTGAAGTCTCTAATCAGGACAGGGGGCTCTAAATCATGAGGTGGGACTGACAGGTTCAACATGAGCAGGATAGCCAAGTGATCACTTCTAATTCTAACGGTGGAGTGAAGATGTTCAGGTATAGCGATTTGTTCTGGCAGAAATTGCGAAATAAGCTAAACCGGGGAGATCCTCTTCGGAATAAGTCGAGGTAACGGCATAAATTTATATCGAAGCATGATTTTCTGCTGCAACATAAAGTTATTCCGCAACTGATTAAACCGGAGAGATGCTCTCAGAAATAATTTGTGCTGCGGCAGAAAACATCCGATTTCCTGACGATTTGATACTCCAACTTTATACCGTCGCGGGTGACGGTTTAACTTGAAGAATAATGGTTTGAGGACGGCCTATGGGGCAATGATTTGATTAGAACTTGTGAAGGCACTGAGCAGGTAAAAATGTGGTAACACTGCGATGGAGATGCTGGCGAACTCGATTATGGAAGCGATGGGTTCACTATTTGTTGGAGGCATGATTGAATGGGGTCCTCATGCCTAAGCTACAAATGCAGCATGCATTCAATAGCGCGTCAAATAATGTCTTGCTTCTTGTCCAGTGCGATTTGATTTCATCGCAACACGATGGACGATGTTTTGGTCGCCTTTCAAGACATTGATTGTGTCCGTGAACTGATTGAGGAGGTTGGGCTGTGCGAGCCTCGAAGGTGGACAATGCGTCATCGCATAGATGCCTTTCAGGTGTATTCAGAGGAGGAATTCAGAATCCGTTTTGGATTCCGGAAAGAGTCCGTTCTTCATTTGGTTGAGCGCTTGGAACCATTTTTGGGTGAACATGCAAGGCAGCATTTTGTGGTGGCTGCAGAAATGCAGTTAATCTGTTGTCTCAGGATTCTTCGAGTTGGCACTTTTCAACGTGTGGCTGGAGACCTGCTGAACATGGAGCGGACAACCGCTGGGAAGATATTCCACAGGGTTGTCGGGGCAATTTGTCAGCTGTGCCCCCAGCTCATACACTTTCCAGCATCTGAAGGAGAATTGGCATTGTGCAAATTGGCCTTTTACGAGATTGCAGCATTTCCAGGCGTTATTGGCGCTCTGGACTGCACCCACATTCCGATTTTGTGTCCTCCAGGTCCGGATGCAGAATTGTTCAGAAACAGAAAGGGATGGTTCTCTATCAATGCCCAGATGGTTGTCGACGCAAAAATGAAAATAACCAATGTTGTAGCACATCGGTCTGGATCATCTCACGACTCCACTATTTGGAAGTACTGCGGGCTGGCGCAAAAAGCAGAAGACGGTAATCTGGGAGGAATATTGGTGGGAGATGGAGGCTACGCGTGCTCCAAATATTTGCTGGCGCCCTTGTTGAACCCAGAGGGAGTCCCGGAACAAAACTATCAAAGGGCTCACATTGCCACTCGGAACGCTGTAGAACGATCATTTGGAGTTCTGAAAAAAAGGTTTCAAATTTTGCGACGGGAGATGAGCTTTTCTCCTGAGAAATGTGGACACGTTATTGTTGCTTGTGCAGTGTTGCACAACTTCGGAATTGAAATTGGAGACCAATGCCCACTGGAGGATGACAATCTTGGTGGCCCTATTGTCGGTGAATTGGTTGAAGACGCACCTGTTGGAGAAGCTCACCGGTCAGGAAGAGACTACAGAGCTGCGTTCATCCAGCAGAATTTTACATGAATCCATGAACCTATCCAGGTATTGTTTGGTATACTTTTTATTACGTTCGTGTTCAAACAGGGCTGCAACTCTTGGTGGTAGCATCTCGCCGGTACCACAATGTCTCCATCCTTCAATGAATGATGGAGGCATAATGCCGGTACTGTGCCGTGCGTCTATGACACGTGTTGAGCCTGGAGCTGTAAAATCTGCCTTTACCATGTAGACAATGTCGTATGGAAACCATCTTGCTGAATCAGCAATCAAGTAAGGGCGTATCAAGCAAGACAGAGGTTGAGGGTTTTCCATTATCTAGAAAATATCTTTTTTGCTGCATTTTGTTTCAATGGCGAATCACAACGTTGCGCCCAAAATGATCCCAAACGTCCACAGAAATGAACATCGACGTGGCAGATCACTAATCCCCTTTTAATTGTTTTAGTGTATTGGCCCACTACCTCGTTATCCTTTTTCTGTTTGGATTTTGACCTGTGCATCAAATGAAAGTAAAAAAGAGCTCTCTGACGGCGGAGAGATCATGACGGGGGTAACGCTAACTCCGAGCTGCGAGGTAAATTTTTGCCATCTGCTCCAATGGAAAAAATTTACCTCGCAGCTCGGAGTTAGCGTTAACCCCGGATTGATCTCTCCGCTGTGAGGGACAGAATGGAAAAACGGTCATCAAGAGTTGGGCTAGTTTTTACATCCTCGGAGTGCATGAATGAATGAATGAACTTTCTTTATTTCAGGGGTTGCCCCCGTATCACAATCTTACACAAAACAAATACACTGCAATGTCACTTGTTAATGCAACCAATCAGCAAGATTAAGGAACGAAAGCAAACTTAGATAGCAAATTAGAAGAAAATATCTGCAAGACGCCATTGGAGAGTTGAAATACGTTAAATCATTGGGAGATCAAAAATTGGGAGATCAAAAATTGACTGGCGCAAAAGATTCCAATCGATAATGGTCCTAGACATGAAAGAGTGCTTCCAAACATCTTTACTGTATCTCTAAGGAATTTATCTTTCAATGTGATCTTTACGGGTGTGGTAGGTTTACGTGTTCTAAAAGCTCGGCCCATCCACCCAAGTTAGATAACATGAAAAAGGCCAAGTAACCTAGCCACTTTCCTACGAGCAGACAGAGATTCCCAACCGAGATCAAGAATCATCTGCGAGACGCTGCTTTTGCGACCACAGTCTCCCACAACAAATCGGGCAGCACGCTGCTGAACAGCGTCTAAAATGTGGCAGTCAGAAGCAAGAAAAGGATCCCAAGCAGGGGAAGCATACTCCATGATGGGACGGACAAGGCTCCCGTATGCAAGATCACGAATTTTGCGAGGGCATTTTTTATAGTTACGTTTGACATAGTAAAGAGCAGAGTTTGCCTTGGCTGCCACTCTAGAAAGATGCGGTTGCCAGTTGAGCTTTCTCTCAAGAACAACGCCAAGGTAAATAATTTCCGAAGTCTTACGGCGGAGAGATCATGACGGGGGTAACGCTAACTCCGAGCTATTTTTGCCATCTGCTCCAATCGAAAAAATTTACCTGCAGCACGGAGTTAGCGTTACCCCCGTCACGATCTCTCCGCTGTTAGACAGAGGAACGCCAGCCATAGAGTACTGAAAATCCAATTGAGAGCGCTTATTTGTGAAGGAAATAAAGGCACACGTCGCAATATTGACCTCCATTGCCGAATTGGAACACCAACTTAAAATTTTTTCCAGGTCGGCCTGCAAAGCAAGGCAATCGGCGATTCAATTGACACGTGTGTACAGCTAGCAATCGTCCGCAAAGAGACGAATTTTACCACCAATGAAACCTCCTGTACAAAAGCAGTTTATTGAGTTGTGCACGAACAGTCAGAGCGAAACCCATGCTGGGAAGAGGACAGCAGCCCATTTGTACCCAAAAACTCACGAATGTGTGATGCGATCAAATATTCGAGAATTTTTGAGGATGTAGGTACTCAAAAGGCTGATTGGGCCGCAATTTGATGGGTCGGCTTTTTTGCCTTTTTTAAAGACACGAACAATTAGAGATGTTTTCCAGGAATTAGGAATGTCACACAACTCAAGTCGAACGTTGAAAATTATCAGAAAAGAACTTGCTAAATACCGAAGGAAGAAGCTTAAGAAATTTACAAGAAATGATATCCTCCCCTTCGGAGACTTTTGACTTCACTTTAACAATACGATTAATAATAGCAGTCTCTGAAATCATTGGTGTGGTACACAAACAAGGAACTTTTTCAATGTTTGCAAATGGCAGAATAATGTTTACTAAAAACTTCAAAAACAATACATTTAAAAGATTAGCTTTTCCGATAGCATCAACCACTAAAGAGGAAGGGTCATTTTTTCTTTAGCCGTGAGGGAACATCTCGACCAGATGATCTAAGCTTGTTGTTGAGACTCCACAATTTCTTAGTGCCCTCATTGCCTTTTGTTTGAAAGGAATTCAGGTACTTTTCAATAGCAGTGTGGTTAGCCGATTTGTAAGAACGGAAGGCAATTTTGTAGGCATTGCTACATGCGAGCGAGTTCCCACGTCTGCGAAAGAGCGTCCTCAATCTTCTCTTGTTAACAAGCAAGTTCCTCGTAAACCATGGAGGTTTAGGAGTTGATCGCACAGTTAAAGTGCCATGCCGCGTTCAAAAAAATACCTGTCCTTCCATTATTATACCTACTGAATTCTACAATTTAACTGAGTATTCGCTTTCATCACATGATGACAAAAATCTAAATAGTGGTAATTGCATCCAGATGTAACAACACTGGTGGATTCGATGAAAAAAGACAACCCGGGAGAACTTAGTCCAGACGTCTAAGGAAGCGACGAGAGTTGCTGCTTGAAGATACATTACTTCGATTCCCACTTCTCAGCCCTTTTTCGGAACAAAAATTATCACCCCTCTCTGTCCTTTAACCCATCATCATCTGAAGCCATGATTCAACGAATGGCATTCAGCGCATCACGGACCACATCCGAGAGAGCATCATGCTCAGCTGTTTCAAGTCTGGCTTCAAGTTTGTTCAAAATGATCAGCTTCTTCTGGTGGAGTTCCTGGCGCATCTGCTCCTCGCTGTCCATCTGGGTCTTCCGCATCTCATCCTCGTGGTCCATCTGGATCATTTTTCTTTCGTGTTCCTCAGAAGCATGCCGGATCCTATCTCTCATCAGTTCTTCCCCAAGTTTCGTCATCAGGTCCAGTTTTGGATCACTCTTCTCTTTGGCTGCTGCTGCTTTGTCTGATTTTAGTTGGTTCAGCCGTGATTTGTATGTTTCACCTTTCGGTTTATTTGCAGGTACTGACATTGGAGAGGGAAGCTGTTGAGTGAGGCCTGGTGATAAAGTGTTGCTACAGCCAGCTTCAGGATTATTGGCATCTGTAAATATCTCCAAGGTACATCCCGCTGTTGGCTGCCCCTCTCTCGCTGGTTGTGCTATCTCCTGGACGAAGAATGATGTTGATGCTTCGCCGGGATCTTTGAAGTGTGATTTTGTTTCATCTGCAAAAAGGCAATACCTTTGAACAGTGTCGCTCTTCAACATGGTTTATACTCCTGCTACCGATGCCGGGCCGCGTTTTTGCAAACCCTGTCGCAACTTTATGGTTGTCATCAAGCGTGCGAGGATGCCCGATTGGGGTCCTGTACTCGCAAGCAAACAGACATTTTTCTTATCGAAAGCTATCTGAACCTGACCTGACCATGTTTCTCTGAAAAAATGCTCGCCAGGGGTCCCGGCCTGCCTTGTAAAGTCACGGCAGGGTTTGTAAACTGGTATTTTATTAATTTTTCTAAACTGACCGTATCCATTTAGAGCGTGGACAAAAAGTAAAACAACCCATGCTGTAAAGAAATTAGTGACACATTTCCACTAAAAGTGGCAGAGGACTACCACGTAAAGTACTGTGCAAGTTTTCTACTATTTAGTACCAAATATGCCACAAAATGGTAACAGATTTCTAGGAATCTCCACTGGATTGGCAGCATTTTTACCGAAGGTGCTTGCATCTGTCACCATTTTTTGGTTGCATTATTGGTATTATTGTGCAATAGTGAACAACTTCCACAGAGTGTGCTTCATTTCTCACTTTAGTGCCAATTTGCCACCAACCTATTTCTTGAAGTGCAAACTAACCAGCCTATCCCACCTTACCTGATCTACCTTATTCCAACCGAACATATGTCTTTTTAGTTCAATGTTTTTCACCTGTTTTGTGGGTCGGGAATTTTCCATAGGCTTACATGGAAAAGTGCCTCGATTCGTATAGATCAAGAACGCTGCCTGGCCCAGTGGTTAATTTCTCTATTCAAAACAAATCGGCTGAATGTCAACCAATCAGGTTTCGTCATAAATTGAAACTACGATTACCTCATTTTAAGCTGTCCTGACCAAGTCACACCTCACCTAACACTCTGCTGCCTGATGTTAACCCATGCAATGCGTGGTGTTAGACTGCTGTTGGTGTCAAACACGTACCTGCATCATTATTTTCAAAAGTATTTTTTCAAATATGCTTTCCGCAGGATTCGAACGCACTATCCCTGTGACCCGCGTTTTTTTTTCAGTCCCATGCATTATACCACTCCGATACACTCGCCGCTGAAAAAGTTCGCGTCGTATCGTGTCATGTCAATTTCGGACGAAATTCATTCATTTTGATCAAATTTCTGGCCATTTGTTTGGAATTTAGAAATTCGCTGTCCGGCATGGAAACTCAGTTATGCAGTCATGTTTATATCGACCTCATCTCTGTTCTCAACAGCTCTCTGCACTTCGACTGAGTGTGACTGCTCAAATGCTGAGCGCCGAATCCTGCATTTTGTGACCACGCTGACCGATTGTTTTCGAAACGTTGGTGCTGGCGCGAAGGTGCTGGCTTTGTGCGGCCTGATCAGCTTTGTGAGCATGTTATTTTGGCTCAAGGACGGCGCCAATATGGTGCGAAAACAAAATGTGACAAGTAACACATTACTTTCATGTAGGTTCCCAGTCATCACTCGGAGTGAGGAAGTCAGAGAGCAGAGATGATGCCCGAGGAACAAAAACATGAAAAGCTTAAAATTTTGCTGCTGCAATTCGACTGCAGAACAAAATTTACGTCCCACTTCCCAGCATTATAAAATGACGCAACAGTGCAAAAATGGCGGCAATCCATTCGTTGGGACACGCATTCAAGGGACCAGCTTGTTTGGTTTGATTGGGTTGGGTGGCTTGCTTTGGTTTGGTCTCGTTCGATAAATTTCAGAGCAACTGCACCAAACCTAACCTAACCACACACAATCTCGGCAAACAATATGCATCCCTTTCATCTGTGTGTATCAGCGAATAGATTTCCGAAATGGCCTAGGTTTAGGTTAGAAAATGTGTGAAACGAGGCACCGCACCTGCTCTTTCTGTCCACATACTTTGCCTGCGGAGCCTCTTTTCTGTAAATACTATTGTCATTCCTCAACCCATGTGCTTGTGTATAAATTGATACAACCTTTTTGATGATTTGGTGGCAAATTAAAATAAGCAGTTACGTTTACATCTCTCCACACGCCATCCATCCATTGACGCCGATGGTCTCCATTGGAGCGCTTTCCATGTTGAGTTGAAATGACCCATGTGGGTTCGGAATGTGAACAAAACTGTGGCGTCTTTTGGGCAAACTTCTTTTGGGAAATTTGGAGACCAATGAAGGCAAGCGTGAAGTGTTGCAGGAACCGCATTGGCACAACCCCGGGGTAGAAGATGTGAACACCCCATAAACAGCGGCAAAGGACAGCGGGCTGCCTTGAACTTGCCCAACAAGTTTTTATTGGATTTCACCTATTCAATAACACTAACCTGACTGGCACTCTTCGCTCTGTGAGTTGGGATTTATTTCAAAATCATCGTCTGGAATTCCTTTCAATGATTCGCCCAGTGCTGGTACGATGTCCAGAACAATTGATGTGATCTTGCCGAGCTTCGGGACTTCAGCAGGACCGCCTCCTGTCTTTTTCTGCGACCGCAAGAACTCCGCCTTCTGAGTTCTCGCTGTTTGTTTGATCGTTTTCCAGAGGGCTGTCAGTTGCTTCGTATCCCTCTTCGGCCACTTTCCTGAAGAATTGAAATCTGACGTGACACGAGCCCATGCCTCCGTTTTAGCTGCAATGATTTTGGCGTTGTGTTCCTTCGATTCCAACGTTCCGGCATGTTTAGAGATTTGCTCTAAGAAGAACTCTTTTTCATCTTCCGACACATTCTTCCCTCGGTGACGACCAGCAACTGTTTCTTTCACTTTCATAGCTGCCATTCTAGCAGAAAACTCACTAACTGCCAACACCTTTTCTAAACAAACAATTGGGTGCGCTGATTCACAAAGGAAGGCTGGCAAGAGACCCAAATAATGTGAACAGATCAGAATCGGAATATGTCCCCGGTGAGGTGAAGAATCGGCCTACTGGGGGGTAATTTCAGAGAATTTCTCCCAAATAAAAGCCGGCGGAGGTACTTTTTGTTTCTAAACCTTTGTTATCCTTAGATTTCTGACGGCCAATAAAAAACAAAAGCAGAAAATATGTTTTTATGCATTTGGCCGAAAATTTTCATCTTCCCTCGAATGATTTCAAACAAGGCATCAAAAGGCAACATTCCACCGGCTTTTATCGTTGCCTGCATTGTATACAAAGCTTCAAGATCAACACCACGCGTGAACTCATTTGACCTGAATTGTGTTTTTTTGCAGTGCTCTTAGTAAACGCTGTTATACATATGCAGGGTCGTTCAGATCAAACGCATGACCTTTTAGGCAGGTATTTGTTTGCATGGAGAATGCGAAGAACGCTGGAATTGCTTATTCCGACCTCTTGACCCACTCTGCTGGCGCTTTGATGCGGGTCCACGTGAAAGGCAGGTGAAACGGCAGCAGACGTGACTGCCGCTTTTCCGACTTCCTTCCGAGAGAATCCTTCACTGAGAATGTTGCACGAAACTTCGGAATAAGGTCCAGAATTTTATAGAAACAGCAGGCTGGGGGCGGTCAGGGCGGCGTCTGAAAAACACCTGGCTCAACCCGGCTGCACTCCGGTGATTTTCTCCCATCAGGAGAACCATCTCTACACGCTCTTTGTTAGAGTAGCGCACCATCTCGACTAACCAAGCAATATTCCAGAAGTCCGCAAGCAATGCACACAGAGCGGTGTCAGCGAGTACAGATGACCTTCAAAGAACACATGAATCACCTTCGCGATGTGATCGGAATTGCAAGCAGGGAAAGTAAACTCGCCTGACGGACATTGGAAATCGTCATTTGCGCAGATTCAGGAACACCCTGCATCCGGACCACAACAACTGAACTGGATTGCAAATCGACGCGGTTCAAGAGAGTTCACGCGTTGTGTTAGTTTTGAACCTTCAGTATCCGGAGCTCATCAAAAGTCCTCGAACATAGGAGTTCATGACTTACTCAGGCGCCATTTAGTATCAATGGCAGCATGCGCCGCAAAACATCACGCCACTCGTGTGAGACGTGAAGTTGCACCAAGTCCTGTTGAAATTAGATGGCCCCTACATTAACCAGTTCTTTAAAATATCGCCTATGTTCGAGGACTTTTGATAAGATCCGTATTTTCCAACATTGCGGTGTGGACACAATCTGACCATATTCTGCGGAGTAGGAAGAAGACAGGCAAGCGTGCACTTTTGTTCCACTAGAGGATAGCGACTAAGCATGACACAGAATTTAGTTCTTATAAGGGCCATTATTTCGTATGTGGCCATCTCTGCATGCAGGCAACTCTTGTCGCTCCTGGATGTTGGTTTTTTCCGCAGTGGCATTTATGGAGGGCAATCGACAAGACATCGCATACAATAGTCCATAACATCAGAACAACTTGAAACGGCACCACCAAAAGGTTGTAACACGCTTGTTAAGTTGCAAACTGAGGATACTCTCGAGCATTCTTGGACGGAATCCAGAATTCCTGCCGCAGTGAAAAACAGATCGAAAAATACCGATTCAGCATGGCATTCAAAGTTTCTGAAATGGATGAGCATGAAGTGTTCTTGGTTTGTTTCTTCAAATGGAATGAGGTCCGGAAGCATTGCGGGCGAACAGAGGGAGGGTGAGGGGACCAGGTGGGGAAGGAGTGTACCTGTGATCATTTCCGACTGAAAGCCAATTGCATACTTCCATCACCTGAGGGCGGAGCAATTTCATCCCGTTCAAAGTAATTGGAATTGTCTCACAAAGCGGCAATGGTCAAAACGAGTGTCCACAGCTTGTGAAAGCATGCTGCGCCCAACTGATTTTGAGCTGCAACGCTGGACAGATGTTGTCATGGTGACGAGGCTTGCCCGGTGATCCTGGCCCAGATGCAGGCTGGTTGGAAGACGAACACGAAATTGACCAACATGGCTGCCATGATCTCGTTGCCATGGTTATGCCTGATCAACTTTGCAGGCCATCAATGCTGAGCATGCCACCGCTGCATGTATCTACGTGTAAATACGTATGTGATGATCTTGGACGGACCTTCATCTTTGCTACACCACGGAAAGAATCTGCAATATTTCCTTTGCACATATCACCACTCCCTGAGAGCCTCATGTGCGCAGGGATGCCCACATACGAAAACACAGCCCCATGAGAATCTAATTCTGGGTTATCCTGTATACTCCTTCGTCATGGCAAAGTTAGGGATTGTTATACACATTTGAAATTGTCTAATTTTCAGCTTTCCAGCGCGAAAAGTGTGATCAAAATCGGTTGATCGATTCGAGAGAAATTTCAAGTTTCATGGCCAGCACATCGAGGACGCATCATACTCGCATTGCCTTTTACAGGCATTCCGCCATCCACTCATTTTGACGTCACAAACTCGTGGTGTCTCGTCGGTTGAGCTGTGCTGACGTCACTTTCAATGGCCAGCCCGTCAGAACCAATCCCTGACGGCGAAAAGATATTCCGAAGTAAAAGCAGAAGAGGATCTCTCCGGTTTAAACTTAAAGCAGAAAAGTAAAAGCATAAAAAGTTCTGCCGCAACTCGGCGTTATTCCTCGACGAAACTGGACATCTTCTCTCCGACTTTTTCTGCCATAACTTTATGCTGCAGATGTAGCAGAAAAAAGTTATGGCAGAAATTGTTCCGCAATAAACTATACCTCAACATCTTCTTTCCACCGTTAGTGTCCATGCCGGTTGGACGATTGGTTTGTGGTTGGAGAAAAATGAGGTACGGTTGTTATCAGGTATCTTCTCCTGCTTTCTGTATTATTTGAGGCAAGTTCATGGTAAGTTGCAGGCAGCACCAGGATTGTCTGCCGCTTTGAATTCAACTGTGGCCAAATGTTTTCGGAATGTCAGGAAGGACAGGGTGTCCTGCGAAGGTGGCCATTGGAGTTGCAGGCCAAAAACAGCCTTGATTGTCTGGCACATCTCCCGAATCATTGAATTTGCCAGGAAAATGTTGATTTATCGGGACATGCCAGCACTACGCAGATTTTAAACACAATTTGAGGTTCTGAAGTCAAGACCAAATGACAGGAAATAATCGAAAAAAGAACCACCTTCCATCAAGTTAACACAAATGCATGTTGGTCAACTGGTCAAGTGGCTGCTAATCATAACCGAAGCTTTGAATTGTTGAACCACCCTGCCTGTTCCCTGCGCCCGGCACCAAGCAACTTGCATTTGTTCCCAAAACTGAAAAATTCCCTCGTATACAAAAAATTTTGAGCGATGAAAAAATGTGGTGGTGACAGACAAGGAATGACTGGAGGGCAATCAGTTTTCTTGTTCCAGGAAGGAATATCGAAATTGGAGAAGTGAGCCATCATGTGCATTACAATTCAGGTAGAATATGCGATGAAAGCACAAGTAAATATGGCTTGCATTGCAAGTCTGCATGTGGGTTTCTACGAACTTTTTGAAAACCCCACGTACAAAGGACAAACCTTTTTAATTTTTGGAGTTTTCGCTTCCTTCTTAACTTTTGTTACTGGCGTTTCTCCATTAGTAATACTTTGATCTTTGACGTCAATCTTGTCAGCTTCATCTGCCACACTTTTTGGACTCTTGATACTCGATTTATCAAGATCTTCTTCATCTGAGTCACCATCTTCTTCTTCATCTTGATGCTCCTGGTCTTCGGTCCCCTCACTTTTTGCCTGTATAAGGAGAGAGGGAGGGCAGGAGAGAGACGTAAAACAGGGATTCAATTACATTTTCAATGCATGTAGAATGGTGATTGTTACGACTTTTGAAATTAACTCACAATATACAGAAAATGACGTTCTCCTTTCAGGCGAAAAATAAAAAGATTAAAATCCGACACTCTAACATCTGCCGCTTGCAAAAGAGCTCAAAGAGGGGTATCCTATAAGTTCCGCAGGCAACACTCAAATTGCAAGAACACCAAAACACCTGTCAATAATAATTGCGCTTGTCATTCAAACAAGAACACCAAAACACCTGTCAATAATAATTGCGCTTGTCATTCAAACATCAATAGGAGCATAATTGTGAACAAAGACAACACATGTGAAAATTATGTTAACATTACCCAGTTAAAACAAGCACAAATTTCCAGGGCTTCCACGGTCGAACTTTCAGAAATTTCCCATATTGAGAAATTTCCAAATTTTCCCAAGACAAATGGGAGAAATCTTCCTCACATTTCCTGGGGAAATTGGTAAATTTTTTTGCAGTGGCTACAGTAAGTTTTAAAGGTTAAGAAAACTCAATACCTAATTTCCTGGATTAAATTTTTAAAATTTCTCTGGGTTCCTTCACAGATGATTTTATTGCATGGTAGGTACATATCGAATTATTTATACAGTGAAATTTCGATTATTCAGATTAATAAATACCAGGTGCATCCGGAAATCGGATTTTCCGTATAAGCGTGGTATTTCCCCATTTGTGTTCTAATTAGGGATCCAACTGGTCCTGGTCACCAGATTCAACTGGAATCAGATGCGACATGAAACCAGCAGCGCAGGTCCTGCCTTGCTCTGCTCCTTCCAGTTAAAGGACAAAGATTCCATGAGGGTGCTTCCGTTTATCTCCTCGAGCTTATTCATGTACTCTCATACAGGGCTGTAGTAAAAAAGGGTTTCCGGATAACCCAGGTCCTGAATCGAGATTGCACATAAGTCATTTGCTGGTCCTTGACTTCTGTGTGGAAATTTCAAGTTCAAAAATATTCCTCGCTGGCAAAAATTAACCTTTCCATTTCCTACATAATATTGTAAGTTTTTGGTCTTCATCAGTGGTTCCCAACCTTTTGTGATGGTGTCATTATTTTAAAAGTTTGTTGCACAGCGCAATGACCAAAATGGTACACTCTGCAACAAGCAAAATCGCTTAATATTGGTGCAATGTTGCCCAAATGTAAGGGTGATTTCATACAGCCATTAAATTTTGCTTTGCCTAACAATGTTCCACAATTTTGAGGCAGCAATATTTTAATTTTCCAAAAAAGTTGCTCAGTGTTCAGATGATATTGTTTCAATAGAGGAATAATTGTGATGTTGGCAAATTAATTATTTGCTGGTAAGATGATGCGGCGATATTGCCCGCATGAAAGGAGCTTGAAATCCAGATGTACGGGCTAATTGCTATAAGATGAGGTGGGAATCAAAAATTGGATATCATTTGGGTGTGCGGTTTTTTGAATTACCATGCAATGTGGAAGTATTTTCCCATGAATTTTTCGTAAAGTATTTTCCCATGAATTTTTCGTAGTCATTTTTTCTGTCTGTCCTTTTCAAGGGCATCCAACATTTTCAAGAAACAGAAATTCTTGACACTGATCAGATCCAGGGGCGGTCTGGCCCGATCGGGGATACGGGAAACCCCGCCGTTGCCCCAGCCGTGTGTTGCCCCTTTGCCCCAAAGCAATTACCCGCCCTCTCCTGTCTGCTCAGAAGTCCATGAGCAACTGGCGAACATGCACGAAATTGAACCATTCGAACCTAAACAAAGCGCAAGAAGTCAGCAACCCAGCATTTCTTTTCTGTTTTCTCCAACTTCCCTGACCCCTCCCCTCTTGCCAAGTTGCTCTCTTTCTTTTCCTGTGTCGGAGCCAGCATCAGCGCAGATGACTGATCTGATCACACGGATTGTGATCTGCTTCGCATTTGATGGATATTGCCTTTTGAATTTTTAGCAAGTAAGAGCCGCAAAAACATTTTTTTTCAGGTGAAGTCAAACTCAAACCAGCGTTTCATTTGCCTGCAGTGTTGCCAGATCGCAGGTTTTCTCGCGAAATTCCGCTGGTTTTTGAGCTTCCATGCGGGAAAATTTTGGGTTTCGCGGGTTGCGGTTTTTTCGCTGGTTCGGCTCCGCAATTCACGGTTTTTCCGCTAGTTTTTCCGGCAGAGTTTTTTGTTTTTGGTTTCTGTTTTTGGTGGAGTTCTTCTGTTTTCTTGTTTCTTCTTTTATTGGAAGAAATTATTTTGCGAGTAACAATTAAATTCATCCCTTGACTCATGATTCATTATCAGAGTTGATTTGATTCATGATTCATCAAATAGCATCACATTCGACCAACAGCAACGTTGGAAATCTGCCTGAGTAAAATGGCTTTTATGCAACGACCCACAATCTCCGTACCTATCTCAGTTTCCCCAAACCAACCCCAAATCGGGCTTTTTTGTATTTTTTTTTGGGGACACTGCGTGGAATTGGAGGATCGGACGATTTTTTGTCACTGAACATTTTTTGTTTTATTCTTCCCATGGAACCTGTCCTGAAAATTTGACAGTTATAGGGTGAAATATTACCTCCCCCATGAATACCCCAAAAGGGTCCATTTTGGGGGGGGTTTGGGGGGGCAAAACTCAGTAATGGGGGGTCGGATCAATTTTTTCCACTGATTAACTTCGATTTGTATGGTCCTGGGGAATCTATTCTGATATTTTGGGGGTTGATTTATGGGACACCCTGTATGTGTGTCCTCTTATTGTTCTGGAATCCCTGTCCTGTTCGTTTTTGTCCTTTTAAGAACAGAATGGTAAAATAGGCCCTCTTCAAAACTTTCATGCCGTTTCAAATTTTGGGAACTGGCTGCTTTATTCTTACAATTTTCGCACTGCTTCACACCATGCTCTTGCCAGAAATTGACGGCAAACTATTGCCATCAAGCAAATGTCTGTCAAATGCTAAGATAAATTATAACACGAGCTTACAGGCAACTCGCAAAAAGGCAGATTGTTTTAAACAATTTGGCCTGCCGATATTAGACCACTTTAATTTGCAGCATTTTACACAAAAGACCAAATCCCATGAGAAGAAACAGCGTGGGAAATTTATTGAAATAAAAGCAATGTAACTAGGCTCATGAATGCTCAAACCAGAGTGGAACTTACAATTGGATGCTCAGCGATGTATGCTTCCATAGCCTGAATGGCATCCCTCAACGATGTCATCTTGATGCCGGAAGAGAATTGCTCTTTGAACTGAAGATAGGGCTTGATGCAGTGATCCTCAATATAAGCACTGAACGGAAGAAAGGAAAGAAAGATGGAGGAAAAAAACTCTAGTGAAGTGACAAGATATCTGATGAGTGATGGTACCCACAGGCCACCTAACTGAAGTTGAGAGAGATTTTTTGCTCAAGACGATTTGTGTATTTCAGAAATAAAATTTTGTCAGCAACCATGGTAAAATGTAAAAAAAAAAACCATACCTAAAAAGAACAAGAATCCATTTTTGAATGTTGATCAGTTACAGATGCTGGCTTACCCTGGAATGGTGCTTAAATGCAATTTTCTTTATTCAAATCGAATAATGCGTTTCAAGCTCTGTGAGTTTTTTAAAAATTGGTGATGGTACCTTCCATCACCAATTTTTAAAAAACTCACAGAGCTTGAAACGCATTATTCGATTTGAATAAAGAAAATTGCATTTAAGCACCATTCCAGGGTAAGCCAGCATCTGTAACTGATCAACATTCAAAAATGTGGTCAACAAAACAAAAATGTGGTGTTTGGGGAATTTGATCAGCCGTCATTTTGTTTATTTTTCCATTCGATTTGAAGCATGTCGCCACAAATTTCAGAAAAAAATGTGAGCTATTTTTCAATTTGCATTGTTTGCAATTTGCGAACTCGAGAAAAAAAAAACAACTGATGTTGGATGTAGGCCTAACTAATTATTTGGGGAGTCCCAATTTTGAAAAGTATTCCGTTCATCGCAAATACCACCAATAAATCTGGTGTTAAGCCACTTTGCCATAAGACATGGACCCATTGGCCATGCAAACTCAATTCCCGTTTCTTGTCTTGAGCTCGTATTTTTGGGCAAAAACATTTCACAATGATATTGTAAGTATACAGGGTGATTCAAAATTAACCTGCAAATGGGCCAATCTTTTTTTCATGTGTCATGTTTGAATTTGCACATGTTGGTGCTATGCAATGATGCGGGAGGTTATCTTGCTCCCGGCCAGAATGTTCAGAAAAAGACTTTCTTTGGCCCGCCCACAAATTTGGTGGATATTTGCCAGATCTGGCAGAGGGCTAATATCTGATGGGTGTTTGCCTAGATGGACCTGCTCTCAAGATTCATTCGAGGGCTTGCTCAGTGTGAAAGTTTACGGGACTGATATTTCAGGATGTCGTACCACAATTATTGCCTCCACCAACGTGAGGACAGAAGGAATGTGAGGATAAATGCCTCCACAAATGTGAGGATAGGTTGAGTGACTATTGAAAAATCAACGAAAAAAAAGAGAAAGACAAATGGGAAGCATTAGATGATAGTCTGACATTGGCTTACTAGTTGTCACTTCCAAAGAAGAAAACACATTTCATGTTCTTCTTAGCAGATTTCTTTGTATCAGGTGGTGGCAGAACAACCTGTAAAATACGGACATTTAACAAAAGGATTAGGTGCATATGCAAGCAAAATACATTTCAATGAGAAGGGTCTGAGGGAAATTTTATCAAAGTAAAAACTCTGAAAATTTGTAAAACCAGAAACCTTCTGTTATACGATGGAATTGCCGTTTTTTGGACTGTCTCAACAAATTCAATTGAAGACACTAACCGGATAAGGGCACAACCAACGATTTTAACTTCTGGAGAAAAATGCCCTCAAAGCTGCCAAAATGTGGGATGTGCCACTTTTTTTTTATTTTTTTTTTCACTTGTGCCATTTGCCACATTGTTGATGAGGTAAGGGCACATGTCAATAAAAACTGCATGCATGCATTTTAAATGGGAAGAAATTTTAGTCCCAAAAATCTGGGCCGGCTATACCTAGACCTGCCATGAGTGACGAACATAGGCTATTTACGTAAAGTAACAAAATGGATTCAATGTGTTGTTTATGCAGATTGATACTTAGATCAAAGAGTTACAACCACGAAATATTGGTGATGCATCATTTTGTCCTCTCGAAAAAATTGCTGCGGAGAAATCTTACAGATGAGGGTGAAAAACTGATATGCAAGCAGTAAAAACAAGTGCAAATGATCAACCAAGATGATCATCAAAGTCTGTTCCTCTCAGATTGAATCATTGAGGATTAACTGAATACAGGAATATTAGGAATGTGCCTTTACCCACTCTTCAAGGCTTCTCTGTGAATTAACACAAATGCCCTTCTCCATTGACCTGCACCAATTTATTCAACCACTTTTCCAGATTAATGCCCTTAACCATCAACATTTTGCATTATGCCTTTAACCACTGAGGCATTCTTGCCCGACATTGGTGCACCCCATCATACAAATGCCCATACCCGCATAATTCTTCCACACACAATAGAAGTGGATAAAGGCATTCCACAAAATTCAATAATAGAAGAGGGAAAGTCCGAAAAACAGATGTGCCCTTATCCACTGATCACAAAAATGCAAAAAAAAAAAAACGTTCTGAAAATGTGCGACTTGTGCCCTTATCCGGTCAATGTCTTCAATTTTTTGCTTTTGGCTCATCCGCCTCCATAGGCAAGATATCTCGCTCTCCCATAACTACTGCCCTTTTATCCTCAACTATATGCCATGTTGTTTCTGTGGTCGCTCTGATTACATTATGTTGCTGGATTGCAGCACTTGTACAAGCTCTTATATCATCCTCCTCACACCCTTACTCCCTGTCCTTACTTTTTCTCACAACCTCACTCCCTCCATCACCTCTTCTGCCTCTACATTTCTACAATACACTCAATACCTCCCTCTTCCCATATTTGCATTCTTATCCTCTGCCTTTTCCCCTCTTTCCCTTGGTATTCCCATCAACATAGTCCTAGTGCAATGATTTGCACAGAAAAATGAATCATGTTAGCCTGGAATCAATGAGCCTGCTTGCGGCAATAATTAAGAATGGTAATAATTTCATGCATTTTAGGCTCATCATCTTATCCAAGGCCACTGATTTTCGTTGGCAGTGTTCACAATCAAACATTCCACATACGATCGAATCCAAACCAATTTTTCAATCTCTCGCAACACTGCGCTTTTTCAAAGGTGTCTGCCTGGTTTTGTTTTGCAGCAAGCCAATGATGAAATATTGGCCACACTTGTCCCAGTGAACGTTCAATAATCTGGGAAATTTGGATCACATATTTGGAATGAATTTGGTTAATCAGGCAATAATATTTTATGTTGGGGGCATCACCCAGATCTTTGGCTCTGCTGTACCTAAAGTTCCTGCCCAATGTAGCACCCTTCGATGTCCATTTGCTGCCAACACAGCTGCAGCGATAACCAGATAACCATTGACAGTAGTTGTGGTGAGGCACCAGTGGTAGTCAGCCATTGGGTACTTGCTGTAGATGAAACCTGGCCCAGCCTTTGAATTCGGCCGAGGGTGGAGGCACGATACTGTGTTATGTGACTGTGCAATGGGCAAAAGGGCATCGGGGATAAAAAAAGGGCAGCGGACAAAACAAAACACTGAAAAGAACAAATTGGTGCAGGTGGAAAAAAGGGATCAAAGGACACATGATTTCCTATTGATTGACATGACATGATTTCCTATTCACATTGAATCAGGTACTTTATTCAAGCAAACAATTGCCTATTGCTTAACAAACCGCTGGAGGGCCAGGATTAGTCAGTTGGTTATCACTGAAATTCTTCTGCGCAAAAATCACAAAAAATATATTCTTATAGAGATCCAAAATTAGAAATGAGTTTGCAGAGTTTGCGGCATGGGCTAGTGGCTATTGCATAGGCAGCCAAGTGCCAAGCGGAGGACCTCAGTTCGATTCTCCGCGGCTACTTAATTTTTCAAAGCCTCGGACGGTTGAATGAAAACACTCTCTCTTTGTATCAACTGGTTTCCTCATGGGAAGATTCGAACATGACATCCACACAAAAGTACCACGATGTCCATGCATTCACTCCAACTCCGGAGCGCCAAATGGCTTTTTGACTTTTTCGAATCGGGGATTGAGTGAGTTCAGCTCTTTCGGCCCCAAAAAAGGCCATTTGGGTGGCGACATCATGGAAATGGGGGCTTGGAATTGGAACGTGCCCATTTTCGCTGAATCTTTTCTTTTTAGTTTGATTTTAGGTCGGAGCACAATAATTATTTATCACCGATTAATTTTGATTCGAATGGTAATTATTAGGAACACTCCTTTAAATAATAGGGCCTAATTGTATCTGCAGAAGTTGCAAGACACTTTACCGGTTCATAAATGGAGCAGCCTGAAAGTTAACATCGTCGGCTGCTGTCCAGAATTTTTGATTTTCATTTAAGAACTGTTCAGGTCTATTTTTTAACAATAGGCCAACTTGCAATTAACCAGTTTTTCTTCATCCTAAATTCAGAGTGCTACCTACTGTGATTGAATAACTGTAAAAAAACTTTCAAGTGGGTAGGTACCTAAGTGTCACTCCAAATCTAAGTTTCACTATGGTTCATGACGAACACCACACAACTGAGATGGAATTGAAGTATACTCGTACAGGTAAAAACAATGCAAATTTACAATGAAGCTTACCCGACCGGGCCAGGGAGGAAATCTCTTCATCTTTGCCCTAAAAATAAAGTGATAAAAAATAGGTAGGTAGGTGGTTGTTACCGATATTGTGTAATTTATTCGATAACCATTGTTTACGCTGAGAAAATGTACCCATTTGGCCCACGTCTAAAACATTATTTCCGTGCCCACGAGGTGCATACCCTTACCCTGTAAAATTCCATGGAGAATAGTAATTTTCCTCCCGTGGAAAATCTGCCCCATGTGGACCTGGCTAAAGAGTAAAAAGGTTCTGGTCTGAGATTGAGAAGACAAAGCACATGACCAATATTCTGAAAGTTTGGAATCCTCCAGGAGTTATATTTGGGTGCCTCATTCAATGGCTCTCCCAACACCCTGCGTTCTGCTCAGTGCTCACAAGCAGGCAGTTTTTCATATGGTGCTGCTGAGTCTGGTAAATAGCAAGTGCGACAGCAAGCAAAATAAAAATGTTGCTCCATCTGTGAGCAAAAAACAGCCTTCTCACTTTCGGGTTTGAGAGAAAGGGCAGGGTGCCAATACACCGTTGGCATCGGACTGCATGCACACAGGCCACCTCAGAAATATTTAAGGCCAGAAACTTTAAAGTTTGATACACCCTACTATGCTCTTTGTTAATAACTGTGTAAAATGTCCTTTGATGTGGTCCATTTTCTTAAACAAAACAATGAATTTGTCCCGTAAATTTCTAATTTTCCAGGGAAATTTCCCAATTTTCCTGGTAAATCTCCCAGGAAAAATCACTTTTCAAAATTTTGGGAAATTTCCTCAATTTCATCCCTACAGGTAGGTAACCATAGAACAGTATTTCCATGATATTGTTCAGTCCCAATCCCTTTGGCAATTTTATCGCTTCAGTCAGCCAGTTGGCAAATTCTGTAGGGCCTACCTAATTGGCAGGCATCTTCATACTCGTATATTTTATTTTCCGTGGATTTGTTAAGCGGTGAATAGGATACAAACACCTGAACCAAATATTTATGATGCAGAAACTGGCATGCTGTTCTGTTAGGGATGGACTGCAGTCGGCCACAGGAACTGCTCAAGTTTGGTCAGGGTGCATATTGCCTCTAGACATACCTATCTATCTACAGCATGCAGTAGGTTCATCATTCTACTTTTTAAATTAAAGACTGCTGAGGTGGGAATGGCCTTGCAGTTTCAGGATGCAGAGAAGGCTAAAGCCACATGCACGGACCTCCTAGATAGGTCACACAGCCCTTTTGATGATCCTTTAAATGGCTGCTTTGGTACAGCTTAGCTAGACCGTGAACTCCGTTTCAGACAAATGCGATGGGTACCTGGGGTATCTATTGCAGATGAAGAGAAATAGTAGGCATATAATTCCTATTTTGTTGTCCCCAAACTGAAAGCAAACCAGCTGTCACAAATTTTTTCAGAAATAAGACGTTGAAATGCCCAAATGAAAAATTTAACAATGGTTTTTGAAATTGTCAAATTGCAAACATTCCAGTTTTTCCAGACTAATGGGATCCAATCGATCGTTTTAAGCAAGTCTTCTTGGTCTTGGATGGATCGTGTTTTTGTGGCAAGTAGGTATTTGGACATTTCCCATGTCACAGAAATTTCAAGAATTCCCTGATTTTCTCTATTCTGCAAGCCTACAGAGGCTCTGTAAATTACAACTTACCTACCAATCAAATGTGATGCAAAAATAATGGGAAGACCATCGAGTGAATATTAAAAGAATGAATCGATCCGATTCAATCCGCAAGATTTTTGTGCCAAATTGGCCAAGCCCACATGCAAGCTCTTTTCGAGAAACAGAGCATATTGTCTTATTCTTGCACCATTACACCTAGGTACCTAGGCTGTGCACAATGAAATTACACACTCCATAGATGGCTTAATAGGTAAATTGAAAGATTAAAATAAACTTACCATACGAGATCTCCAACTACAAATTTCTCGGACATCGCTCCTCACAGTGGAAATGCAAACTTTAAAAGGAGCTTGAAACTGTAATAAGTTTGAAACTGTAGGCAATAAAATGGTATGCTCAACTTCACCTGCCTCAATGCAAGATGTCAATTGTCCTGTTATGGCAAATTTGACATGAAGAATATGGTCTACCATTTGTTTTGTTGTGAAATAGCAACAGAAAACGGAACAACCATGGAAATGTTATTCCACACTTTTCAAAACACTAAATATGAATATGAATACGGATTCTCGAAGCGATTCCGGCAGCAGCCAGCGTGGCGAATGGAACGAGTCATTCTGTTTTATGGAGGTTGAACAGATGGTGGGTTCGAATCCTGTCAAAAGTATTTTGGAAAAATCTCCTGAAAAGAACTGAGGTCTTTTTTGACACACCAATGGGTTGACAATTTTATTTTTAAATTAAAAACACATGGAACGTACCTACTAAAATGCGGAACAGAACACAATCATAGGTGACTTGGAATTTTGTGTATCAAGATGAGATTGGTTAGCATCTGAGGGTGGGGCCAGTGACCCAAAATGGGGCAGCCTTAGCTAGCTGGAACGCACCTCTACTGAAACTCTCGGAGACACAATGCATCTCCATGCCAGACCTTTAACATTACAGTGGAAGTTTAGAGGTCACGAGACAATGCTCAAATTGGAATGAAGCATTTTTGGTCCAGAAGTCGTGCTCCTGCCGATCCAGTCAAAGTGCATGGGTGTCACACATTCCCTCAGTCTTTTGCTGAGTCTGCTGCCCTCTTTCTAGAGAGCAGAGACCCCACATTCCAGTACACTCCGAACATAAATGCCTGAACTTACATTGTTTGTCAAATTTTTCCTGCATATTTCTCGGCACATCACCAACATTTGCTTTTGATTTGACGTGTCCTTATTGTTGGAGCCATTTTCAAGAACAAGAATGCTCGACTTCTCAGGTAGGTATCTGAAAATCGGATAGGTACCTACCCGAACTCGTAACCCGGACAGCCCAGCACTGAAAACCGGGCACTGACCTGGACAACCGGACACCCTCCTATGGAGAAAACTCCTGTTCCTATCCTATGGAGACAAAACTCATGAAACTTTGGAAATCCACATTCCACAAAAAGGTTGCGAATACCAGAACACCATGTTTGGTTTTTTGCAGCCTCTTCCAGTGCCTCCAAGAACACAAGGCTGGCTGCCGAGAAATTTGACGTCACGGCAGTGGATGGTTCTTCCTCTCAAAATCCCGATTGGCGCTTCGGAAAAAAATCAGTGGGATGCCCTCAAAATCTGAAATTGCCCTTGAAAGAGCCACAGGTTTCGATGAAACTATCTGTGTTCTAACGTTGAAAGTGTGCGAAGGCGGAGACTCCTCTGGATAATGCATTGCAGTTGGCCACAAAGCCAAGACCATTCATCGCAAGATTTTGAACACAGGAATCGGTAATCAGATTTATTCTGTTTGACAGGTTTTCATGCCAATGCAATCATCAATTGTGAACAGCGAGGTTCATCGTATATCAGGTGAAGGGAGGGGAAGGGATGGGAAGGAAACGCGACCGACGGCTGCATTAGGTAAAGGGAAAAGGAGGGGAAAGGACCGCGAAGCGAGGTCATCGGAATGTGGACGGGGCCTAGTCAAATTGCAATCACTTCAGACAACCAAGCAGGCACACACACATACACAGTCAGGCAAGATCCAACCTTGAGCAACCATCGAACATTCATCTCCTCATGCATACCCTTTCACAATCTCAAAAAATACGCAAAAGTAGAAAAAATAATAATTTAATAGAACGTCCGAGAAGAAAGGATGTAGGCATGTAAAAACAAGAAAAAAGAAAGAAAAAAGAAAAAAAACAAATAGGTAGCCGGTAGGTACAAAAAAAAAAAAAAAGAAAAAAAGAGAAGAAAAAAAAAACAGAAAGAGAAAAAAGAAGCAGGTAAAAAGGGGTTGAGATTTTGAAAGAAAAGATCCAACCTTGAGCAATCATCTTTCATTCATCTCCTCATGCATACCCATTCACAATCTCAAAAAAAAAAAACACAAAAAATGCACAAAAGTGGAAAAAATATTAAAAATAGAACTTCCGAGAAGACAGGTATGCAGGTATGAGGTAGGCAGGTACCTATGTAGGCCAAAAAGAAAAAAGAAAAAAAAAAAAAAAAAGAAACAAAAAAAAAAAAAGAAAAAAAAAGAAAGAAGAACGAGAAAAAAAAAGATAGAGAAAAAAGAATCAGAAAAGGGGGATCTGAGATTTTGAAAGAAACATGACAATTTGGATTTGAACAACTGATTCAAGAGAACACTGGCAGGTACCCGGAATGAAAGAATAGGTAGGTACCTACTTCAAGATGCTCTTGGATGGTAGATAAAGCCAAATTATGAAGCACGATAGTCGATGAGGGATGAGAGCATTTTAAAGCCCTATCCAGTTCACGACAATGAGGGAAAGGTTCGCCTTGCGTCAGTCGCGCGGCGAGAGCGCCGTCTGGCAACTGCCGGTTAACAAGCGCAGGGAGTCACGGAAGCACCAGCGACGTTCGCCAGCAGTACGCACACACCCTCTTCCCAGCTGCGTGAAAAAAAAATTTTTGCACTGACCACGCAATGGGGGCCGCCGTCTACGGGCGAGTTCCCAGCTTAGGTCTGGGCATAGGTACCTGACCCGTTCCCAGACCACATCTTTATCAACCCCATGCATTGCACCAGATCCAAATAGGCCACCAGTCTACAATAGTTCTTGGAATGAACGAATACTTGAGTATGTTCTTGGAAGGTTGATACAAGGTGAATATTGAAAGCATGGTCATGCCGACCGATGTAAGCAGGAGCAGCAAGAGTATCAGAAAGACATGACCAGCCAACATGATGTGTGAAAATTTTACTGAGAGCTGAAAGCCTGAACTGAGAACGTCTGTCAGAGAGTGGTGACCAATTCAGAGAGGAAAGCATTGAAGAGACGCAGTAGGGAGAGAAGTTCGAGTAGGGAGAGAAATCGTTCTTTACAAAGCGAGCTGCTCTGCGTTGGACTTTTTCAAGTTCGTGAATGAGAGAGATGATATGTGGAAAGGAGCCCAGATTATACCGGCATATTCCAAGAGGGGACGGATAAGTGAAATGTAGAGAATATCCTTGGTTGCAGGAGAACAAGATTTGAATAGGCGTCTGATTTTGAGAAGAGCAAAATTGGCATTACGTGCAATAGTGTTTATATACAATTTCCAGGACAGGTCGGATATAGGATAAGTGTTGCACCAAGATATTTGCAGGATGATGAGGTGGTCAGGACAGCGGCCGAAGAAGGAAGGATATAAGAGGATTGAAGGGGATGAAGCTTGGTCGAGAAGCGGATGTGGACACACTTGATGCATTTAGGGCAAGGCCCCACTGCAGGCTCCAAGAGTCAAGGGAAGCAACATCATCCTGATCATCCTGCAGCAAGTTTGCATCAGAGTGAGATTGAATAGTCTTGTAGAGAACACAGTCATCAGCAAATAGCATGATATTCGAAGAAGATATGACATCAGGAAGGTCGTTGATGAATATCAGAAAGAGAAGAGGGCCTAACACACTACCTTGAGGTACACCTGATGTTACTGGAAAAGGAGAGGAATTTGCACCATCAAGAGAAACGGACTGTGTTCAGTTGCTCAGAAAAGAATCAATCCAAGAGATGATGGAAGCAGCGAGGCCCAAACACTGCAATTTGAACATTAGAGCCCTGTGTGGAACAACATCGAAGGCAGTTTTGAAGTCCAGGAAAAGTGCATCACAGTGGCGTGCTGGCAGGGGGCAGCTTGCCCCTCCGGTCGGGGAACAAAATGCTTGTCGGTAAAATTTAGAAAAGATTTTTTACCCAAAAATCGCCAGATTACCCAATCAAGATTTTTTACCCAAAAACCGCAAGAAATCGCAAGATTTTTTGAAATTCGCAGATGTGGGGGTTGGGGTGATGGACCTTGGAGCTTCAAAACAAATACACTTCCTACAAGGGCAGGCGGTTTTTTATCATTTGTCCCTCCTATAGTTTCGAAAAATGTGGATCGGCATGCATTTTTCATGCAATAGGTACCTCAATGTGTGGAACAGATTGCATCTCCTCCCAGAAGTTTTAAATATCTCAGAGAAGCAATTCATTCAGATAGCTCACTCCAGGCTAGATTCCTCGGTTAATGATTGGGCCCAATTACAAAAACCTAGGTAGGTAAGCCAAGTCCGTTTTTGCCATTTTTCTAATTTGCTTCCCCCACTTTCTTTTTTTACCAACACATTTCAAGGGAATTTCTCTTTGTGAATTTTTATGCACAACTACACATTTTGTTGGGTTCACTTTATTCCACATTCATTCTGGCAATTTTTAATGTGGATATGACATGATTCTTCGGCTGATATTTTTCAATGACCGGACAAATGACAAGGTTTGACACCATTCTTGATTTCATCGTGTTTGTTGTTGTTTTTGTCCTGTTTTTATTTATTTTTTATTTTTTTAACTGGCCGGCATTTTAAAATAACAAATTTGCCCTTTTTGCCTCACCCTTGGGAAAAATTGGACCATATTGCCCCATGGCAATTTTTACCGCATCATTGATTGCTACCTACCTCCGCCTTATTTGGCTTTTGACGTGCCTCCCATGTTGGCAAGTTGCCATCCATTGCTCAAAATTGTCCCTTTTTTAAAATTGTTATGACGTGGTGCCTGGTGCACTGAACATTTGCGCGTCAATCCATTGGCATTGGGTTTTATTTCTAAAATGACACGGGACTTTGTCTCATGATTTCGTTGGCGGGGAACCAGCGGTGGTTCCAGTTTTTAATAATAAAAATCGCAAGACAGGAATATTTGCTGTTTGCAGGATTCTGCACCGAATTTCGCAAAAAATTGCATCGCAACATATTGATTGGGGTTCACGACAATTTCTTTCAAATACAGTTTAAATGGGGTCGCTTAAAAAACATCTGATTTTCGGAATGTCTACAGGTGAAGGTGTGGATTGGTACTTCTTACCTTCCAACCTGCATGAACGGAACCTCTTTGTAATCTCTGTCCAACTGCCAACACAACCCCCTATTTTCGCAAAAAGTTGAGTTTCCACTGGTATGCTGCAATCAATGCATAATGCAGAATTTTGCAAAGTCAAAAATGCCATGGACGTTCTTGGGAGCAGCCATTTAAAATATGGTCCTTCAAAACTGCGGATATGCCGAAATGCGGATTCTGCGAAAACCAATCAAACCCAACCCAACCTTGTGTGGTTCCGCAAAATTCGCGAAAGGCCATGCCATGTCAACCATGGTCCGCTTGCCGCACTTCAAAACGCCCCTTTTACACATGAAAATGTCAAGAGGAGGTTCATGTCAATCATGTCATCATTTTTGTGTGTCAATATTCTGTAGAGACTTGCTGTGATCTGGACACACTAATCCTGCTGGAGTAGTGCGCATTTTGACGCCAAAATGTCCACAGAATTGAACAACTCCTTCCTTCTCGATAACTCAAAAAGAGCGCGACTCCAATGAGAGAAAAGAATGGTTTTGAAAGCCTCCGCGTCCGTGATCTCATTCTTTCTGATTTTCCCCTCCTGCAATTTTTTTCAACTTGACAAAATTATTGCTCAAAAAATGACCCTCTGTTCGTTTGAAAATGCCGAAATCGTTGTCCAATATTGACTGAAAACCGCAAGAAAGTCGCAAGATTTTTCCTCAAAAGTTGCAAGGAAAACAGCAAGTCGCAAGACAAATTTTTTTACGCAAGACACTCTCAAAAGAGTGGCAAGTTGGCAACACTGACTGCAGCCATTTTTTCCGATGGACGAAGGATTGCAGCCGGAACCATTTTTTTTTGTGAAATGGGCGCTGGGCGGACCGTCGGTGCCGGTGCCGAAAACAAAAAACAGGAAAAACATTCGACGAAAAAGTGTCGGCCAAGGACGTCCAATGTGGAACACATGCTGATGCTGTCGGTCGGACGACACATTTTTCGGCAAAACGCCAACAGTGGCAAACCGACAGCATGTGCTCCAATTTCTGGACAACCTTGTCCTAGCGAATTCAGCATTTTTTTTCTGTTTGTTTTCAATTTCAATTTCAGTTTGTCACAAACAGAAAAAAGAAAAAGAAGCACACAACAAAAATTCAGTTTGTTTACATAAAAGTATACAGTTTCATTTTCACAGTTCAAACCAGTGCAGGTGTTTCATTTGCATTGCATATCATTTCAAAATTTCAATAATTTTATCAAATATTCCAAAGTACCCAAAAAACCCATAAACGGATAATTTCAAAACCAAAACTTGCAGTTGCATTGCAGTCGAAGCAGCACTCACATAATGCATCAGAGGTTGATGTTGAATGCGTGAGGTTGATGTTCAATGCGTGGATCCACATTATCAGGCAATTGAATTTGAACCAGAAAAATGGTTTCATAAAACAACATGAAAAGTCATAAATTGACACAGCACCAAAGCAACAACCCCAGACAAGAAGTGTTGCAAATACAGCAACGCAACCAAAAGAAATGAATAAAAAGAATAAAAAAAAGAAGAATACATTAGAGAGTATTAAAGCAACTGTAGGATATTGGAAAGTGAGTTGGCTTACAAACAAGAGAGTTGGCAATTTGGCCGTACCCTCCCCACCACAAACAGAAAAAACTCTTGCGAAGCAAAAATTCATGGGAGGAACAGGAGCAATGATGGAGTGGAAAGGGAAAAAGAAAATCATGCGTGGCTGGGAAAAGGAAAATCATGTGGACTGGGAGGAACCAGGGGAACACTTTGGAAGGAAGAAAAACATCGTTGTAGAAGAAAATGCTTGAACGGATTATTTTTTTTTTGGCCACACACAACATCCGAATTCTGTAGGTACTGCCTGAGGCAGGTCCACGAAAACCAAATTGGACAGTAACTCAATCAAAATTTGCACCTCTTAACTGGTCAAGCCCGAGCGCCGTACATTTACGTCCGCGAAAAAAAAACTCTGCGTACGAACGACGTAAATATTCGTCAAAGCGGCCAAGATGTGATTGTACGAACGACGTAAATGCACGTCCGCATGTGCATTCCATTTTCAAGGGATTTGAATTTAATTACGTAATATCAACACCACTCAATCGCGAAAACTGCCGGAAAGAGGAAACAACAGCGATCCAGCAGGCGTTTATTCCGCCAAAATCGGTCCAACCGTTTTCAATCAGCGCACTTTTCAAATTTCCCGCTTTTTGTTCAGTTGTTCCCCTTGTCGAAGGCGCCTTTTTTCACGATATGATGCAACATCAGTTCCCGCCGAAAATCGAGTTTTCGGGCAGACGACAGCAGCGCACTCTCGCGGACGCTTGTTTCGCGTGATTTGCTACAACCGTTTCAAAATGGCGTCCCATTGAAATTTCCTGTTTTTTCCCGTTTTTGCTCAATTTTGATGCGGTTTGAAGCGTTTTGTGAGTATCTTGGCCGTTTTTTTTGTGCGGAGGTGTTTTTTTGTTGAAAACAATAAATTTTAGGCGATTTTAATGACACTGAGCAGAATTCTGGCTATGTTGGGCGGGAAATGCATGCATTTCCGATTTTTCCGTTTTTCGAAAATCCTTGCAGATATTATTAATTCCGTCAGGGGCGACATTCCGTGTTTCCGAAACGCGCGGAAAAATATTTTAAAACCAGAATTCGCAATTTCGGGCTTGACCGGTTAAGAGGAAACTTTGTGTCGGACACGGTTTTTAAAAATATGGTAAGCATAGGCCTAGGTAGGTTCTGATGTTCCCTTGCTTTTGCAGAGAAACAATTCCAAATTTTAACAGCCCGGAAGAGGGTGGACTGCTTGTCATGTTGACTCAAAACCCGTGTGAAAGCTGCCCAGTTGCAGTCCGAGGGTTGTTGTTTTTTTTTTGTGGTTTATTACCACCAAAAAAAGCAGAACAGGCATTGGACAAAATTGGACATCAAAGTTATTCCACAAAACAATAATAATTTTTGTTAATTCTCAAAAAAAGCCAGTAGGTAGTTTTTGGGAAATTTTTCAAATTTCAACCAATAATTTCTTGACAAAAGTGGACATTCCAACATGCAAAAATGAAATAAAATTTTTCTTGGAAAAATTTTGATTAGGTATTTGTTCGCAAAGAAATTGTTGCATGCGACAACCAGTTGCAGGGAGTATCAAAGTGCATAAAAGCAGTAGGTATTAGGGGTGTGCAAATCCACTCGAATCCGGAAATCTCGAATCCGAATCCCTTGAAAATACTCGAATCCGAATCCAACTCGAATCATTGAGGTCAGCAAATTACGAATCCGAACCCGAATCCACAAAATCCAATCGGATCCCACAGAATCCAACCGAATCCGAATCCACAAAAAATCGAATCCGAATCCATTATGCTCGAATCCGAATCCTCTGCTATAGTTGATGATTCAAGCATTTTTAATTCAAAATAGATCCACAATTTCCAGTTCAATGCCAGATTCTCTTGAAGTGATTGCATGTCACCTTAACCATCATCATCAGCTTTGCCATCATGAGCTGGCAGCCACACGACCGCAGCCGGTGGCTCGGCTTGAACATTGTTGCATACCTTGGGCTCTAAAGGAGATTAATGCCCCATAACTGTACAGTGTACCCCAATTCCGCTCTGCCTTCAACGGAAACGATTCGGAGCAGTTTTACGGCATATGGGGTCCGCGGAATACCTATGCCAACCCGCAGAAGTTCCTGAGAGAATCATGCTCTGCAGTGGGAAGACATACTCGTATGTCTTGCGATATGTGGCTTCTCTGTAGTGCAACCTGCCCGGCCCTTGATGAACCTGCAGCTATGTGATCTTTTAACATGTGCAGTGTGATGCTGCACACAGTACCGAGGTAGGTAGGTACCTCCTTCTTAATGTCCTATCCGAAGAACCACATTTCACACCACAACAAACCGCTTTCTTGCCGCACGAACCTTGCCATTAATGCCCGAGTGAAATCCCTCTCCAACGATACTT
>JASGXE010020453.1:0-31953 GCA_030068105.1 Sinentomon sp. SZTP_YWyxl
AACATTCAAAAATTAATCTCCTTTTGCATCAGCTCCAAAAATAAAGAACCCAGCAGTGGCGTAACTATGCCAGTGCGGGACCCTCTGCAATTTTCCCATGGTGGCACCACCTGAACCTTGGTCCAAGCCCACAATCGTGAAGGGCAGATGACGATCAAAGTGCAAGAACCTTAAAATGTGTAAATTCTCGAATGCTAAGAATGCCTAGTTACGCCATTCACAAAAATGAAATTAAATTCACCATGTTGAAGTAGATGTGCCTTGTCCGTTCGCAGAAATAATTCAGCATAATTCAACCTTCAGCATTCTCCAGTGCCATATCACCCTTGATTTCAACCTTTTTTCATCCAGCTTCAACTCCATCAACATTCTTCAGTTCACCATTTGTCCTTTATCATCTTCTCACATCGATCGCTTTGATATTGCACCTTGAGAAGCATCCTGTGAGAATGTGAAGCAGTCGTATTCTGACATTATTTCTATGAACAGACAAGGCATATCTCCGTCAACATGGTAAATTTAATTCATCCTGGTGCACTGTTTAGTTGTATCGCCTGTTTAGTTGTAGATTTGTTGTAAATTGTTTAGTTGAAAATTGACCAGTACAGAAATTTTGCTTTTTACAGTCTCCAATGCAAACGTCTGATGCCTGTGACCAGACATTTGAGATCCGGGAAAGAAGAAGCTTCACTGTGGTGTCCTGCACAAGGGCCTGATTTCGCCCAGTCGTTCAACAAACAGACCTCTGCTTCCAACTGCCATCAATCGAGTCATAATGATCAGATAAAAATCTTTTGAAGCTTTCCAAAAAAAGGTGAAGAAATAAGCTATGTTCCCACGCTATGACCATCAAAATCCAATAAGATTTCGTTGTGATACACGAAAAAATTTGCTCACTTTTGGAACGCCCCTCGTTCCTGCAATTTCCTGAATCCCATGATTAAAACCATTCATTGAAATTTAATCCAAGTTCAAAAGCAATGGACACATACACGTAGAACGATTGCATTTCACACCTCACTTGAAAATTGTATTAAATTTAATTTAATTTATCATTAATTTGCATGGGCTTGGCCCTGGCGCAAATCAGCAAGACAATGAGGGATAGCACAGATAAAAATGAAACTAGAAAATAAACAAAACGAAAAAATAATAACAATAAATGACAACAAAAAATTATTATCAAAAAAATAACATAGATAAATATGGAACTAGAAAATAAACAAAAAGAAAAAATAATAACAATAAATAACAACAAAAATTATTATCAAAAAAAATAGCATAGATAAATATGGAACTAGAAAATAAACAAAACGAAAAAATAATAACAATAAATGACAACAAAAAATTATTACCAAAAAAATAGCACAGAAAATATGGAACTAGAAAATAAACAAAAAGAAAAAATAATAACAATAAATAACAACAAAAAATTATTTTTCTTAAAAAAATAAAAAAATTCTTGTCATGGAAAATAAACAGTATTCTGCAAAGAAATGCCGTTTACACTGCAAATTAATTTTTGCCATTTCATCTTTGCTGCTGCATTCTCATTCCAGCTCGGCAGGTCACATTTTGCACTCAAGATGAAAAAAAAGCATGCCGGAGCTGCTGGCAGCCAGATTTTCATTTCAGCCCTTGTCCCCTTTATTGGAATGCTCTGTTCATCTGAAGCGTATTCCATCTTCATAATAACAGTTCAACAATGTACCCCTAATCATAATTGGAAAAAATGATGGAATATTGGAAATCCGGCTCAGTTAGTACCTTCACAAGACACTTTTTACTATGTTGTTCAAAACATGAACATCAGAACACGACCATTGTCTAACAAGACTGTTCCTCCCACAAGAAAGACTTTCAAGAAACATATCTATCTTTTACAATAAAAAAATAAATTAACTTCTAAACGACAATGTTTTACAGAACCCAGAAATATATCAACTTTGACATGGACATTGTTTCAAAGAACCCGAAAACTTTATCGACTTTAGCATAGAATTTGTTTCAAAAAATCAAGAAATAGGAGGGACATCCAAGTTCCTGCAACACCGTCGTGAAAACGATATACTAATAAAGGTTCATCATTCTTTCCATCACATGCCTTCAACGATATCCTTTTTCTACACAATAACATGTTTGCATCGGTTCTGATGCTGTCTGATGTTCCGGTACAGGGTGTCCCCAGGGCCGGTTTCAGGCGTAGTCGACGTAGGCGGTCGCCTGCACATCGCAAGCTAAGGGGGCGCCAAAATGAAAGTCGGAAAAGTGAAAACGAAGACTGCCACATTGCAAAAATATTGCAAAAAAAAACATTTTCTGACTCCATTCCATCATGAGCGGTTGAGAACACTGCTGGGTGCAACATGATCATTTTTTTCATGTTATTGCTCATTCTGGAGATATCATGTGGCTTATTTCCCAAGTGCTGGAATTGGGGTGGCGCAGGAGGATCGCCCCAAGTGATTTTTCAGAGGAAGCGTCGGCGTGTCTCCCAAATCAGCGCCAAAGTTAACAGCGTCCGCGTCCATATGCACAGCTAAACATGGTGCAGAATCCTTTTTCTTTGTCCATAATCCGGAAGGTGGAACATGCACTGCAGTAGGGATCTCCAAGCTGAGAAAATACATTGAGTTGTGAAATGTTCTCTTGTCTGTACCTGATGAAATGTGACAATAAGTACAGCCTGCTGAAGAAAGTTGACAATCCCTGCTGAAAGTGGACAGACGATAATTAAAATGGGGATGGCACAACTGCATGACCATTTTCATTTTTATCACCCCCGACATGGTTTAGTCGGCCACTTAAAAATTAGGCGGTCACAGCTTCCTTTTCCTTTTATCCTGGATTGGAAGCAACCAAGCTTTATTCGTAAATCAGATCGTTCCTTAAAATATTTGAAAATGAATGCCTCAATCGCTTTATGTTCTTCACAGAATTCCCTATCCCGTAAGCGCCTTTTTATTTGGTCCATGCTGCATATTTTGTTCTTTTATGCATTTTTGACATTGCTAATTCCTCTGGATTTTAGAAAGAACTTCTCGCAGGAAAATGTCGCCATGTGATGACAGTCAAGGCCAAAATTGTGCATAAAATTGTTCAATATTGGATCCAAAATGTACGCTGAAATTGCAAAAGCTCTTACACCTCTGGATCAAGGACTCCATACCCCAGACCCCTTTCAATGGACTCTCCATCACAGGCCTGATGGGGCACTCCTGCAGACTCTCAACTCCCGAGGGTTGTCCCCGTATGACTGCAGCAATGCCTTGCGGGGGCGCCAAAAAACCAGGGGCGTCAAAACAATTTCTCGCCTACACCAAACATTTTGCTGAAACCGGCCCTGAACACCGATTAATCCTTCTTGTTCCAGCATCCACAGCTGTGTTGAGCTCTTTTGGGCCACCAAATGACAGCCCATGGAGAAAAAACATGAGCACCGAGAACAGGTGGAATTCAGGGGGGTTCATTTTGGCTGGATGCTGCAAAATTCCCACTACCGCTTTGTCAGAAGACCAATTACAGAGGTTAACTTGTGATGACATGCATTGGCATGGAGAATGATGGACTTGTCAAACATAAACTAAGGTGACTCTGGACAGCTCTCACGGATTGCAGGGATCAGGACACCCCTGAAGAATGGTTGCTTGAAGTCTGGCTTTAGGAACAGCATATGTTGTTAAATGATCTATAAAAGGCTGTGCGCAGGCGTCGTTTGATTCACTCTGTTCGTTTGTGCCCAAATTTCTCGCAGCCTTCGCAGGGATCATTCTCAATGCTCCACCTTCCTTTTCCCATGCGTTTCATCCATTCTGCCACACACGATAAGAGAGGGCACTCTCACTACATGCCTCCACAAAGGCTACATGCACTTCCCGAGCTGTTTTCTCTCAGGCAGATTGAATCTTAATGTGTCGACTTTGCTCAATTGTTGAACTGTTGTAAAACTCTGGCCATGGCATCAATCCAAGGTCAGTCAATTTGCAATTTTCTGGGCACAAAAGCATAGAATACCTTACAAAAACACAGCTGGAAAGAACAAGAATGGGGTTACATGAAAACAAAAAAGAAAGCAAACTCTGGCCTCGCAGGAAAAAATTAAGCAGGTGTTGCAGGAACTTTTTGGATAACCCTCGTAAATCAACTTCTGCAAAGACAGTCAGAAATAAATCAAAATTGGCGTGGACTTTGTTTCAAAGAACCCAAAACTTCCAAACAGATTTTATTTTAAGCAATCTAAAAATAAGTCAACTTTGAAGCAGACAACACGGAAAAAATCAACTTTCCAGAAATTAATCAACTTGAGCATGTATTTTAAAGAACCCAAAATCATTCAATTTTCAAATAGATTTTATTTTAAAGTATCTAGAAACAAATCAACTTCTATACAGACATAAAATGTTATAAAGAACCCAAAACTATATCGACTTTATCAAAGATTTCGCTCCAAAAATCTGAAAATAAATAAAGCGATTTCTACACAATGTATTAAAGAGCCCAGAAATAAATCCACTTTGGTATGGACGCAAAACTATTTCAACTTTCAAATAGATTTTGTTTTTTTGAGAATCGGGAAATGAATCAGTTTCAACATATCAACTTTACCACGAACATTGCTTTTAAAAAGAACCCAAAACGATTTCAACATTCAAAAGATTTTGTTTTAACTTTCAAATAGATTTCGTTTCAAAGTATTCAAAAAAAAATAAATCAACTTCTGTGCAGGCAATGAGGAAATAAATCAACTTTCATGTAGTCAAAGAATTGAAAAAAATCCAGACTTAAATCAACTTTGGCCTGGACAAGACAATGCATGACAAAAACCGGAAATAAATCAACTTTAGCATGAACATTGCTTTACAGAAACCAAACTATATCAACTTTCAAACAAAATATGTTTCAAAGAATCCAAAAAATGAATCCAACTTCTATGCAGACAAGGCGGAAATAAATCAAACGTTTATGCAGTCAAAGAAGAATTGAAAACACAAAAATAAATCAACTTGAGCATGGACATTGCTTTACAGAAACCAAACTATATCAACTTTCAAACAAAATATGTTTCAAAGAATCCAAAAAATGAATCCAACTTCTATGCAAACAAGGCGGAAATAAATCAAACGTTTATGCAGTCAAAGAAGAATTGAAAACACAAAAATAAATCAACTTGAGCATGGACATTGTTTTAAAGAACCCAATAGAAAATCAAATTTCAAATAGATTTCATTCCAGAAATAAATCAATTTCTACGAGTACATAGACAATGGAAGAAAATGTACTAAAGAACCCAAAACTGTATCGACTTTATCACAGATTTTGTTTCAAAAAAATCTTAAAGTAAATCAACTTCTTTTCAGACAATGTGTTAAAGAACCCAGAAACAAATCAACTTTGGAATCGACATTGTTTTAAAGAACTCAAAACTATATCGTTCTCAGCATAGATTTGTTTCAACTCGACAGAAAAAGCCCAGAAAAAGTCAACTTTTGCACTGGCACTTTACGGAGAAAATAAAAATAAATCAATTTGCACAAGCATTGGATACAAAACCCCAAATATATATCAACGTAACACGCAAACTTTAACAAGGAACTGCATATCAGAAAATAAATGAAATGATTCACATTAGACGATGTTAATTTTGATTGGCAGACTAGAGACTTATTGCTGTTTAATCAATGTATGGAATTTCTCACTCTACTGCTTGATGCTTTGCCTCCAATCACTTATGATATCTGATGATCGATGGTCGGGAGGCTGGTCAGCATTGCCATTTTGCAGAGGTGGTGCCATTTTGCATATATTTCACTGATGCATTTTTGCAATTGGCATTTCCGTGTTCGGTTCACCGGGATCATTTATGATGTTTGCCGAAAACACTAATGTGAATGGCCCAAAAAATCATCATAAATGACCAACAAGACTGATGATAATTCAACAAATGATCATTAAAACCTTCGATAAAAACAGAGTACATAGAGCTTTGTGCTTCGGTTTTTCTCGATTGTTACTGTAAAGCAAGTCCTTCTCCCAGCAGATGGCAAACCTGCAAGCATCCTAACGGAGTTGTGAGTTCCCCAAGAACACCAGTTGTCAACCATAGTTGGGGTTGGGACACTGTTCTATCAACTTCTTCAGCTTCAATTTTGACAGCTATCATCTGCTGTCAAAATTAAAAATTCAGTTTGTCCAAAATTGGCCCACATGAGTAATCATGATTGTCTGGCACTGGCACAGTGCTGTGGCTGGCCACTGCACCAGAAACTCACACACAACAAAAGAAAAATCCACAAAAACAAGAAACCCCAGCATCACCAGAATTGAGTGGTGGATAAACATTCGTCAGTCGAGTTGAGTTTGGCCACCAACCAGGCATCACCATCAACTCAGGAAACCCACGTTTCCAAATTCCAGGCCAATTTCTTCAGACAGGAACCCACATTTTGTAATGAAAATAAAGTCAAAACTTCAAAGTTTCCACGTATTCCAGACGATCTTACGCAGAGCCCCTAAGGGCTCCGCTGAGGCTCCAACCCCGATGTGATTCACCCCAACCGTAAAATCCCGACTTCATTTATTGAATTTATTTTTTTTTTTTTTTTGAATTTATTTCTTGCTTTGAATTACGAGCTTTGAATTTATTCCAAATCAGAATTTTATGCTGGTGACAATTTCTTGTGACTTAACAATGTCTTCTAACTGGTCAAACAGCTACTGACTTGTCAAACAGCTGGTGGCAACCCTGCGAACTGGAAGCCCTTTGGAGGGTGGTCGCATGCAATGGCACAGATCCTGGAGTGGAGGTCAAGCCCCATCCCATTGTCATGATTGTCACTCCCAGAATTAGCACCAATCAACACCAAAATTCCTTGTTCACCATTTGATTCAACACTTCAGGCAATTCAGTGCGTACAATCACAATTGTCACAAATGTATTTTGTGCCCATAAATGAGCATCATCTGTATTGTTGGTTTGTTCGCACACTGTTTTTATGTGACAGCATTTGTCACAATAACCACAAAACACAATAACAACAACTTAACAACAATATAACCACAAACCAACAATGTATGTCCACATTAATGTATAACATTAATGTTTCTGTGACTTTATACGTGTGTCATTAATTTTCGAGACATCCTGCATTTTACACATGCTCTTGATCATACAGGCTGTTCTCTTTATCTGGACTTTTTGCTTTTATACACAGACCATTGCCCACACAATGCAATTGCCAGGCAAAAATGTATCCATATGTTACCACAGAATAGCCTTTCCCACCCGTCCACCGTGCTCAAGCAGAAGAAATGTCAGCTGAGTAAATCTGACCATGCTGCCCCAAAGAAAACGAATGTGAAAAGTTGTAAATGGAAGCTTTTGACTGCAGAAAAACAGGACAAAACTGTAAAAAATTGGAGCCAAAATGCACACTGAAATTATTGCAAATTCCTTACACTTCAGGGCCCTCAGTCCAACAGACAGCCGGCCAGTTGCCCAATCTTCTGGCCAACTGCCATCTGGACATGTCAGAATTGCCCTCACGACAATTCAACCCACATCTGTATCATTCATGGCATGGCGAATCATGTCAGAAAATTCTGGCCGTCATAGAATGGCTTTTCATTCGGCTGTGGGATGGGGTGAACAGAAACTATTGCACAGCCGGCTACGAGTCTTTCACACAATACATGATTTCACAGGATACCTGGCGATACCAAACATCCTTTGTCAAGTGTCCGGAGATGAACTACAAGAATTAAATGTAAAAATTTTCCAACAGGTTACCAAGTTACCAAGTGTAAGTCTGTTTATGAGAAGCAAGGATGTTATGACTAATACCCTTCAAAAATAACCATCTGGGACAATGGAACGTGTCTCTAAAACATCGTACATTGTTTCCCAGTGGGCTGAAAGTTTGCAGCAATCCGAAGACTTGTAATTGCACTCAGAGCGTTCAAATGGTTATTTAACACTGTGTTTTCACACCACATGACGGACAAGATTTCCGCTGTCCGACGACTTGTAGTCACACAGCGAACATTCATGTCGCTTTGCATCGATGTGCATTCTTCTCTTATGGCCAGAAAGTCCTCCACAGTCTGCAGACTTGTAATCACACTGGGAGCATTCGTATGGCTTTTCACCACTGTGAATCCGCATCACATGAGCAGAAAGATTGCTGAGAGATGATGACTTATAATCACACTGGTGACATTTGTATCGCTTTTCGTCGGTGTGAATCTTACCATGTGAGCAGAACGCTGCCAGCTGTTTGAAGACTTATAGTCACACTGGAGGCATTCATATGGCTTTTCCCCAGTGTGTGTCCGGATGTGTGCCCTCATGTTGCCTTTTTCTGCAAACTTTGCATCACAGGTGGCGCACGTGAAAGGCTTTACTTTTGCATGCTTGCGAGCGTGTCGCTTGAGGTCCCTTTTGTCACCACATTTGTAATTGCAAAATGTGCATCCATGTGGTTTCTCTCCAGTGTGAATTCGCGTGTGGACAATAAGATCCCTTCTTTTCGAAAAACGATGGGAACAAACAGTGCATGGATGGGGCTTCAATCCAGTGTGAGTTTGAATGTGGGAAATGAGATCTTGCCGCGCAGCACATCTTTGAGGACAAAGTGAGCACCCATATCGCTTCTCGCCCACGTGACACCGCAAGTGGACATCGAGGTAGGATCTAATCGCAACGTTTTCCACAAAAATCACAAACATGAGGCTTTTCTCCATCACGAATTGTTGTGAGCGTTTTGAAATCATTCCCAGAATCACATTTGAAGCCAGAAAATGAACATTCTTCGGGCTTCTCTCCAATATGGATTTTAGTTTGAGTGTGCAATGGTGCTCTCTGTTGAAACTCAAGACCGCTGAATGACCATTTGGACTCCTGCTTCACGTAATGGATAACCATATGCTTCTCGAGTTGATGTTGCGCCAAAAATTCAACGTTGCAAATCGAACAAGCAGGCAGCAATTTCCTTGCATGTTTTAAATTGTGGCGGTTGAGATCACTCTTATCGGAACATTGGTAATTGCACACTGCACAGGCAAATGGTTCAGTTTTACTGTGTGCAAACATGTGCTTCTTCAGTTGACTTCGATTAGAAAACTTGAATTCACAAAGAAAGCAAACAAATCGCTTTTCTCTTGTGTGTGTGATCACGTGGGCCTGAAGATCACATGCTCTCGCAAACTTCCGTTCGCAATGGGAGCATTCAAACTGTTTTACACCCGTATGAACCACCATATGTCGACGAAGGGCTTCTTTGTGGGCAGTTTGGAAGTCACATAAAGAACATGCGTTTGGCTTTTCTCCTGTGTGGATGCGCATATGAACACGAAGATAGCATTTGCTTACAAACCTCTTGCCACAAACAGGGCAGTCAAATGGCTTCTCTCCCGTGTGTGTCCGCATGTGGCACTGCAGATCACTTTTGGTACCAAACTTGCTTTCACAAACAGTGCATGGATGAGGCTTATCTCGAGTATGCTTCTGAACGTGCCTGAGAAGACTGGCCTTAGTCTTACTTTTGAAAGAACAAAATGAGCACGAAAATCGTTTCTCACCAGCGTGCGTTGAAATGTGAAGGCGGAACTTTATCGGATTGTTGCTTCGATAATCGCAAAAGACACACTTCCTAGTTCTTGATTTCTTACTGGGAGTCAGGTGACTCCATCACCAAAGCCACATTCGCCCTTGCAATCTGAACCGCACCAGCATACATGTTCCACTTTCACTGGATTTGCATGTTTTCTGCTGTCCAAGGTCGACTTTGTTTCCACCTTTCCAGCTGGATATGACATGTTGAACTTGGCATTTTCAGGCATCAAACACAATGATCCTGCAAAAATAAAAAATACAAAACTTTGTTTTGCCTTCAGACCTCGTTCAACGAATGGTGGCTAAAATCTCAAAAATTGTTAGCACTAACAAAAAACGATTCTCCTTCGGCAGGTATGAAGCCAAGAATTTGCAGTGAAGGCATCAAGAGAACCCCTGTGTACAAAGTGGTATCACCACATTCCTGAACCTGTAAAGTAATATTTCCTCACATTTTCTGTGTAGCACCCACCAAACATTCAGACGGTTTCGTTGACAAAAGAGTGCCTCTCTCTTTTTTGCAGACAAGTCGGATACTGGTGGCAAACTCCTTTCTGACCGTTTTCCGGCACCATGCAGATTCAGTTCCTACACTTTGCAAAGAGTTAACTTTCAGTAAGAAAAATCAGACACTCTGTATTCTGCCTTGTTTTCTGTTAACGTCGTTTCATGAGTTGTCTCAATGGTGAACTCCCACAACCCGAGAAATAACCACTGGACACTTTGATCACAAATTGGCCTTCATGCTTTCGAAAATGCAAAACCAAATTGGGGTTCAAATCAACACACAAGAGCAATCCTTCACCTCAATGTTGCAAAACATTTATTGCATTGCATTGAATTTCTTTTTTCGAGCATTTAATTAGATTTGAAGAAAGTGTCACCACCTTGCGAAACAAAAAAATTGGACGTCTGCTTGACCGATTGCCTTTTACAGAGCTGCAACCAGCCTTGTGAAATGTAAAGTTAGGTTTTTCGCGGATGATTGTTTAATGTATGCTAAGGTTGATAGCATTTCAGATTGTTTGGCTTTGCAGGCGGACCTTAATGTGTTCTCCACATGGTGTACCAATTCAAACATGGAAATTAGTGTAGGGAAATGCAATTCTATTAGCTTTGCCACAAAACGATCCCAGTTGAGTTATCCATATTCCCTGTGTGACCTCCCACTGACTAAACGCTCTGAGATAACCTATCTCGGTGTTATTCTTGACAGCAAGCTTAAATGGCAGTCTCATCTGACTCGTATTGCAGCAAAGGCAAATTCTGCTCTTTATTTTATAAAACGGAACTTCAAGAAATGCCCACGTAAAATCCGAGATCTTGCTTACAAAAGTCTCGTTCTGCCAATTTAATGGAATACGCATCCCCTGCATGGGATCCATTCCTCTCAACAATTGTCACATCTGGAAGCAGACCAGCGCCGTGCTGCGAGGTTTGTTATGGGGATTACAGGCGCACACGAGTAGTGTCACTCAAATGATGATCTCTCTGGTTGGTCATCCTTGGCAAATCGCAGGAAAGTGGCCAGGTTGCTTGCACTATTTTGATAGTATCCAATGTTGGTGGATGGGGTGAGTTGTTGATCCATGTGAAGCAGCCACATTATTATTCTCGCCGTGACCATAATTATAAAATCAGGTTGCTAAATATCGAAAAGGACGTGGGGAAATTTTCTTTTCTTCCTAGAACTTTTGCTGAGTGGAATCAATTGCCGGCATCCACCTTCAATTTCACTTTAAGCATTCCTATTTTTCAACAACGTCTATCTGATTATTTCTCTTGAATCAATGTCAGGTTTTATGCTGTTTTTCATGGTTTCTGCTGCTAAATACTTAGCGATTGCATACCCATTTTTGTTTGTTTTCGGATATAATTTTGCCTTTATCTCTGATTGTTGTAATAATTGTATAACGTTGATAAGGGGGCAACCCCAAAAATAAACGATTCAATTAAAAAAAAAACCAGTGGCGTACCTGGTTTTTGGGTTTGGGGCAGGAAGGACCGAGGCGCAGTCCAAATGGTGGGCCGGATTGAGGAGCTCCAGAAGCAGAAAAAAATTGCGGCTGATTTTTCAGTGCAACAAAATTTCCCACAACGGCGAGATGAAAACACACACCAGGGGGGAAGTGAACCGCTAGCGCTGTGATGTTGTGACTCAATGCCCCATTCCCATGCGATTGTCATGCATCTTGCCCTGAAAACATGATGCGGCATTGATGGATGATCCCAGAAAGTTAAGAAGGCAACATGCATGACTGAGAGGAAATGTCGAACTCACCCAACAATAGAGTCTTCGCTTTTTTAAATCAAAGCCACTTGACATTCCAGAATTGTATGCACAAAATGCCAAAAATAACAACACAATGATGATCTGTCTCACCTTCCTCTGTCAATTCCAAAGGGTTCATGATTTCCAGCAATCCATCCTTCGACTCACAAGCATCTGAGGAAACAGGCTGAATAGGAGTGCCAGCCTCCAATTTCACATCACTGGCATCGAATTCTGATGGCACAATTATTTCAATAAGTTCAGCCTCCAAGGTGCATTTATCTTCTGCTAATTCGAATTCTAAATCCTCCACAGCAGGAAAGACACAGCTTGGTGATCCATGATAAATGTTCAGGGAGTCGTCGATCGCAGCTGATAAAACGTTTTCCTCGGGAGAAGTCGAATATTCAGAGAATGAGTCCAAGGCCAAAGGATCTTTTGCAGCCAATGATCTCCCATCGCATTCACTCCCTTGCATAGTGGAAGACTCCATGGATGCTCATCAAGGAAGGGAGAATGACGAGGCTCCGTGGACACTTGTGAAGGAACGGTTAATGACTAGGCACGATAAATGCACATCAAGGGATGGTTAATGATCAGGTACCATAGATGCACATCAAGGAAGGGATTGGGGACCGTTGATGGATATCAAGGAAGAGAGAATGATGAGGCTCCGTGGACACTGATGAAGGAACGGTCAATGACTAGGCACTGGATGCACATCAAGGAATGGTTAATGACTAGGCACCATAGATGCACATCAAGGAAGGGAGAATGACTGGGGATCGTTGATGCACTTCAAGGAAGAGAGAATGATGAGGCTCTGCAGATACTCATGAAGAAATGGTTAATGACTAGGCACAGTCGACGCTCATCGAGGAAGGGAGAATGACTGTGGACTGTAGAGGATCATCAAGGAAGGGAAAATGACTGTGGACCGCAGATTCACTTCAAGGAAGGGAGAATGATGAGGCTCTACGCATACTCATTAAGGAATGGTTAATGACAAGACACCGTCGACACTCATCAAGGAAGGGAGACTTATAGTGATGAGGCTGCGTAGATTCTGTAAAGGGATGGTTAGTGACTAGACACCATCGACGCTCATCAAGGAAGGGAGGATGACCTGGCATCATGGATGAACATCAAGGAAGGGCAAATCACTTTGCTCCATGAATGCTCAACAAGCAAGACTGGGCACCGTAGATGCACAAACAGCCACTGAAAGAGCAGGAACAGGTGGAACAACTTGTGTGTTTGTTTCCATTCCTTTAAAAAACAGGAAAAATTACCAATCGTTCCTTATCTGTCACAGATCAATGACAAACCGAAACGAGGTTCATGGTAAATTCTTTGTCCTTCATTGCCAAACCATCCCCAAAGATTCGCAAGATTGTCAAAGATTCATTTTGACATGTGAGAAAAATCCACCAAAATCTTGCTGTCGCACATCTTCTCCCTGACCGACAAAATGAACGCCATCAATGTCATATGCCCATGTGTCTGCTGAATCAATCACTGTGTTGCAGATGGAAACATTTGATGAATGAAGAAAAGGGATTAAGGAAATTCTGAAAGGAAAAAGAAGATCCTGCAAGTTTTACAGGAACTGTAGAACATTTCATTTCTTTACAGGAACATTTCATTTCTCATGAACACAATGTCAGAAGCGCATTCTTCTCGTTGTGGCACATCTGCAAGTTTCTTTGCTCTTCAAGTCGATCGACAATGGATTCCAACTCTGTCAAATCTTCTCAATTCCAAATTTTCAATTGCTTTTGGCATGAAAAGGGAAGGTGAAGCTTTGCATTTCAGCTTTTGGTGACTGATTCTGTGAAAGTCATTTTCTGAGCTGAGAAACACGAACCAAAAAGAGTGCATCAACACAAAGCTGGCTTTCTATTCATCTAAAGTTCATTGTCAGAATAATCTTCACCCTTTTCACAGACAGAAATGTGCAAATTTTGCAAATACGGAAAAGATTTTGACTTCACATGCTGTGGTGGCCCTGTAAAGAAATTCGAAAATACGAAATCAAACCGCTCTGTAAGTCTCTAAAAAGAGTTTATGCACTTCCATTCCATTGCCATCGATTTTGTTCGAATTAGCATCACAATGAATTTCCTAAAAAATTCCAAGATTTTGGGCTGGGCAAGGCGTTTATAGCATTTCGAAACTCTTGAGGTTCAAAACTCCTCACAATCTATTAAAAGTTCTACTTTTTCTGCCATGCCACAAATCCACCACATTTTCAAGTTATTAAAACCTGTCTGTTTCTCTGGTCTATTAACATCTGCTTTGATCCATCCTTCGCATTTATCTAAAAGATGAAAATCGGGACCTCCAATGCAATAGCTACAATACAATGGCTTCAAGCCACATCCGTGTTGCTGTGGTGGCCGTGAACTGCTAAACGGGCACTCGAATTCGTGTTTGGAGAATTTTTTTCTGTGGCTGCTTTTCCATCCATGATATGTTTTGTTCAAGCAAACGTGAGCTGAACCAAATGAAAAACTGAAAAAAATTGATGGTAGCCGAGACTCGAGCCGTCAAACTTGTGATTCCAAGCCTAACGCTCTGCCACTGAGCCACCAACACTTTCGGGATGTGTGGTTCTGTATTCACACTTTAAAGCAAATTCTAAGATATTCAGGTGAGGAATGTTGAACAACTTGGACTACGCTCGACCCCCTTCCCCTACCTTCGATTTGCAACATTTTTTCCACGGACCATTTTGAGAGTGAACAGACTTCACAGATTCCCAAAAATCAAACTTGGGAAGCGCTGCGAGGTTTTCAAGAGACCCTTTGAGTTCAGAAACCTCAGCTTTCATGAACTGAGCCTGGAATTAGATGTTTTACTGGTGGAGGCAGAAGTCCCTAAAATCCTATTTCAGCTCAAGATATCTGATATCAGTGGAGCAGTTCCGGCTCAGAAATTTTTAAACAAAAATGCCAAAAAGCAATTATCGCTTCAAATAATTACATTACAGTTGAAAAGGGCAGCTGCATGCATTTTGGATAGTTTGATTTTCCAAAATGTTGGTCATTTAAAAACAATTTTGCACAAACAAGCTCCGAATGAAACACAGAACACAAAGACCATTGCCTGAACCGAATGAGCAACAAAAGAAAAATTAAAGTCTTGGTGGAAACGTCCGAAATATTGAAAAAAAAACTCAAGATGTAAGCGAGAAAAAATATTTCTTGGGGTTGTAAGTCGGCCAAGTGCCTCTCCTTCTAAATAAATCATCGAGGCATGTATGTATAAACTTCGCAAAAGGGGCAGACACTGTCTTCCCCAACAACTAGGTACTGTACGGGAATATGGTCACGTGTGCCAGTGTCACGTACGCAAAACCAGATAGGGGGAGAACTCAAACTGACATTTCTCACTGCAATTGGTTCCCACGTGTATTGCAAGTTCAGGCCAATATTTGGGTCAATCAGCCAACACGGACAACTGACTACCATGTGATTCGCCAGCACGAATCTTTACCACTTATCTCGAGTTTCTGTCGCTGATGCACCCACATTTGGCCGAACCCACAAACACGAAATAAAGCACTCTGGACATTAAAATAATTGAACATCACTCTGGAAGGGAAAGGGAAATACCAGCGATACCACGAGTTCGTTTACCAACCGACCATTGGGTTCATTGCCATCGAGATTCGCTATGTCGAAACTGATAAATGTCACACTGATAAATTAGCACAGATAATTAAAGAGTCGGACACGAGTGGTTATCATTTTTAAACTAAAGTAAATAAGTGTTTATTGCATCTCTTAGGACAAACGCTCTTTCTGCAGAACTGACACGACTTGCTGCCATTAAGACTTATCAGAAGAACTAAACTAACTAACCGCCAAACTATGATGAACACAGATGAACAGAGATGATTGACAAGTGACTGGAAGCAGATGGAAATTGGAACTGACACTGACTTGAGACTGACTTGGGAGCAAACACTCCCACAACGCAAGAGACTTTTCAGTGTGACTTGTTGAGGTGAAGTGAACCCTCACATAATTCGGGGAAAACCTTTTATGCAAAAGCCGCGTCTGGAAAATTACCCAAAACTGACGGCAACCAATTCTCTGACAACTCGAAAGTGATATACGTCAGCATGCACAGGAAGAGGGGATGGTGAAATTAAGCCGCCTGCTGGCTGTTGCTGCTCTGGAAAGATGCCACGTAGAAGACCTTTTCCGGCGGCACACGCCGCAAATCTTATTCGTATAATTTTGCCTTTTAAATGAAAGTGTGCCGTCTTATGGTATTGCTGAGTCTGCACAAACTGCCTAACAACTGAAGTGAAGATTTGCCAAATTGACAGGAAGCCCTGCAAATTTGCTCTGAATAATGGCTGCCAAATTGTCGCCGGAAAAGTGCTGTGTTTTACATGAAAATGCCAGCTCAACCTTGTACGTAACCGTACAGTACCCACGAGTGGCACTAAAATTATCAGTCATATGTTAACAGAAGTCACTAGGCGCATGTGTGACCATCATATTCTCCTTCAACACAGCATTTCTGTTAATCTGATACCAACCAAAGAAAGTTCTGGCCATTGAACGTGTTTCTGCTGCACAATGGAATTGCTCATTCGGCTCCTCAAAATCTCGGTTTCACCTCACGCCAATCTTTTTTCAATTCTAGTGCAATCGCAATTCTAGTTCCCCATTTTAATTCCTTGACACCAGAGAAAGTAAGCAGAACCTTTCATCCATATCAAAAACAGTGTACCTTAAAGTTAACGACAGTTTTCCTCTTTACGTTGTTACACTTTTCTGTTGTCCACTCACTTTTTAACACTTTTCACTCAATTTTGATCGGTGGAAATTCATCGAATCTCGTTGGCCTGGGCCATTCTTTTATGCTGGATCATATTTTTCTTTAGGTTCGGTTATTCTCTTGGAATTTGCTATTGGGTGTAACATCGATTGCGCAGGATGACATCAATAAAAATCACAACTTATTATCCGTCAACTGAGTTATTTTGTGAACTTCACTTTTCTTGAAAAATCGGCTCCAAGAAAGGCTATGTTGCTTCATGATTTCAACGTGACCTCTCTCCCATTTTGACATGCCTCTTTTACTCTGTGGTGTGGATGAATCTTCGTTAGGTCACATGGAATTGTGGTCACTTTTAGCCACTGATTTGGCTGGCATGCGTGAATCCACTTATGAGTCAGAGCCCAGAAGGGCAACAAGCCCTTTTTAATATGACGTGTGCTTTACCACCTTGTCTCTCACATCCAGGCAGCAGTTTTAAAATCGGAAGTCCATCTTGCTTTTTGTATTTTCAATTCATTCATGTCGAGTTGACATCTCCCAAATCCCACAACTGACAACCGCTGAGTAATAAGCTCGTTGGATTCCACGATAACAGAGACTCATCATTGCTTTACAGACACGATGGCACTCAGAGTAAATTTGCTAATTTCCATCTCCTGATTTGCTCTACAAATCTAGACAAAGTAGACTGAAAAAGACCGTAATCATCTTGCTAGTCTTCCGTTGAACTTCGATATGTTGCAGTGAACTGTTTCCTGCATCTGGCTGAAAATCTCACCTGCCACACACACACACACGGTGAATATCCAAACTTGTGCTGTCACAACTTGGTCTGTGGTCATTCGCTTGAGCCACGAATTTTTTTAGTTTTAGTCTTTAGTTGTCTGCACAGTGAAGTGTATGTGTGTGTGCACATGTGTGTGTGTGTGTGTGTCACGGCTGTTTAGCACGGTTTCATCTCCACAGCTCATGTGTTGAACAGCCCAGAAATATCGATCCGAGCACATTTTATCGCGTCAGATATGATAACAACCCTGGAAGCAGGTGAAGAACATTCACATTCATATTTGATGGAAATTTGCACTTGAATGCTCATCACACCTCTTCAAGGGTTGGTATCGTATCTGATGCGATTAAAAGTGTTCAGGTCGATATTTCTGAGCTGTTCAACACATGAGCAGTGGAGATGAAACCGTGCTAAATAGTTGTGACACGCCAAGAAGAAGCGTCATATGGGCAAAAAGTCGTCAAAAGCCGCGTAAGAATGGACAGGTTTTTTGCATCAGACTTTTTCAGATCGTCTGTCCAAAATAGATTGTCACTTGCAACAATGTGCAAAGGAGAACATTGGAGCAATGACCAATTGTTGCAAGTGAAAATATGTTTTGTACAGACGATCAGAAAAAGTCTGATGCAAAAAATCTGTCCATTCTGATGTGGCTAAAGAGGAGAAGACCAAAGTCTTGATGATAGGTATTGAGTGTCCATCCAACTGGTGCACTGCTGTGTGCTGTGGATTTCTTTGTCATTTCCACAATTATGGTTGGTTGTTCTGTCCGATTCTTGACGGTTTGAAAATGGTCCAATTTCTGTGGACGAAAAAACAGAATAGAAACCAAAAACAACAATCGCAATGTAATTTGTGTTGCTGCCACTGAGCTGCTCAATATTCACAATACTGAGAATTTCCACTTCCCGAGCTTCTCTGCCTCGAGCATCTCCTCCATTGCGCTTGCCAATCTTATGAAGCAGTTTTTGTCTGCGAATGTGAAAAATAGCTGCATAATAACAAAATACAAACATCTTCAGTTTTTATTGTGATTGTAATTAAAATAATTCGTCCGCACAAATCAACAATGAAGCAGGTAAGTACCCTTGCTGTATCGAAAAGAAAACAATAAAAAAAATAAATGAAATCCATAAAAAAAAAACTTGAGGATGTTGAACACTAAACAGGAATCAACACGTAAGAAACAAATTGGAATCATGACCTAGTTTATGCAAGCCAAAAGGAAGACTGCCATCCAACCCCTAACAATATAATTTCCGGAAAAGCCCTCACACTCAAATCCTAGTCAAAGTTCCAATGCTGAAGGAATACTCAACAACTCCCTGTCTGGTTGGTTACCATCTTGAAATCATCTGCCACTGTAAAAGGGGGGAAACAAATTCATAATTTTTGACCACCCAGTGACATTGATGAACCCCTGGAGAAGACCCACCAGCCCAGAAACCCTGTATTTAGCCGGAAAGTCCATCTTAATGCAGATATGAGCAAAGTTGCATTGATTCGAAAGTTGTACCTAGCAACAAGAGACGAAGCGAGCTACTTTTCGTTGGACTAGCTCAAGCTTCTCAATTTTTTAACAAGTGGTATGAGTCCCTTGCAGCAGCTGCATACTCTAAAAATGAACGAACAAGTGCAAAGAAAACTTTTTCTGTTCCTGCGTTTAGTTGCCCTTGTAAGTTCACCTGACAAAAAAACGAAAACAGTGTTTACAAGCACAAGCAAGAAAGACACTTTAGAAAATTTGCCAGCATCGCCACTTGGATGGCTGGAAACAGATTTATCTGAAATTCAAGGACACAGCAAAAATGAACAGTAACAGCAGCCAAGAAAAACACAAAGAAAATGCTTCAAAATGCTTGGAAAATGCCATGTATAGTGGCAGCGGAATAAATGTCACACATGTAATAAAATTGCAACAAAAAATTGCAACTGTTTCTTCAGATTTTAGCAAAATATTCCATGCTGTATAAATTAAAGAACCTCATTTGTTACTGAGATCAAAATCTGACACCTCTGGAAAGATTTGTTGAAATCTGGCGCTTTAATATCTATTTGCTGCACAAGCACGTCGCTTGCACCGGTTACCATCAAAACACATCAGTAAAGCAACGTTGGGTCAGGGGAGTACTTGGATGACATGGGAGACCACTCTTGTACTCGAGGTTGTGTTGCTGGAAGGGGCTTTGTGGCCAAGTCCCTCGTCTCCTTCGGATGGGACGTTAAACAGCAGGTCCTGTGTGCAGCATCACACTGCGCACGTTAAAGAACACCTGTCACCTAGCACCAGGTCCAAGACAGAGGCTTGGCAGGTTACACTGCAGAGAAGCCACACATCACAAGACACACATCTTCGCTCTGCAGAGCATGCTCTTTTCGGGAAATCCTGCAGGTTGGTATATGCCGTAACACTGATCCAAGCCATTTCCGTTGAATGGAGGACGAAGTTGGGCTGTGATTATGGGGCATCGTTCTCCTTGCGAGCCCAAGTTGTGCAACAAGGTTCAAGCCAAGCCACCGGCCGTATGGCTGTCAGTTCAAGACAGCAAATGAAGAAGAAAAATAAAGAGAAAGAAAAAAGTTTTGGAGGCAACAGTTAAATTGGAAAAACACATGAATGAGTCCTTTATAAATTCGCTGCCACTGCACTTGATCACGTTAATTCAAGTACTTAAAGAAAATCCCAAATATGGCAAAAAATGCCACAGTTGCGAGGCATTAACAGGTGTATAAAGACACAACGCAACAAAAGTTTAAATGAAGAAAAAACAGAGATCAAACAGATCACATTTAAAAAATGCACAACAGCAAGACAGGAAAAGAAGATAGAAAGGTGCCTAATTAAGGAATCCCACCCACATAAACTTTAGTTTTTATCATTTGCAACTTGCAAAAGCAAACTAATTTTTGCATGGTTGTTGGGCACTTCTAGAGAATTATGGGTACTTCTAGAGAAGTATTTCAGGTAAAAAAAAGATTGTTCTGAGCTTCGTGGCTAGTGAGTCAAAGGGGTGTAATCTCCAAAAAGTACTCTCACTAAAAATTATAAGATGAGAATTTTTATTTATGAGATTTATGACACTTTGCATGAGAGCCTAATAAAACTCACCATAACTTTTTTCAGGGTCTGCAACTGAGCGCAAAGGCCAATAATACAGGATGGCAACCACGGTTTTAAGGACGGAACAAATTTCTGGCAAATTTCCTAAGATGAAGCCCTGGAACAGTGTCAAAATTTTACCCTTTTATTGCGAATTGTTTTGAAAATTGTTGTTATGAATTTCATGCAGACAAAAAAATAAGCCCACTGAATGGCTTGGCACTGAATGCATGTCGGCAGGCCTTGGCAGAAACATGGTCGGGGGACTGAGGCAGAAGTGGACTAAGGCAGAGTGCACTGAGGTAGAAGTGGACTGAGGCAGAAGTGGACTGAGGCAGAAGTCGACAGAGGCAGAAGTGGACTGAGGCAGAAGTGGACTGAGGCAGAAGTGCACTGAGGTAAAAGTGGACTGAGGCAGAAGTGGACTGAGGTAGAAGTGGAATGAGGCAGAAGTGGACGAGGCAGAAGTGGACTGAGGTAGAAGTGCACTGAGGTAGAAGTGCACTGGGGCAGAAGTGGACTGAGGTAGAAGTGGAATGAGGCAGAAGTGGACTGAGGCAGAAGTGGACTGAGGCAGAAGTGGACTGAGGCAGAAGTGGACTGAGGCAGAAGTGCACTGAGGTAGAAGTGGACTGAGGCAGAAGTGCACTGAGGTAGAAGTGGACTGAGGCAGAAGCGGACTGAGGCAGAAGTGGACTGAGGCAGAAGTGCACTGAGGAAGAAGTGGACCAAGGCAGAGTTTTGGAGGGAGTTCTGGCATGGCGGAAGGTATGTTGTACCTGTCCTGAGTGCAATCTAACCCAATGTGGAGAAATGGAAAAAATCTGCCTCAAAAAATGGGAAAATTCTGCCTCAGTCCATTCTATCCCTGTCATCGGACCCAAAACAAGAGTAAATTCGCCATTGTTGGCCGGTTTAAAGACAGTTTAAAAAAAGGTTGACTGTTTCTTTTTTATAGGACACATCCAGAAACGGAGCACCATTGGATTTGCAATGTTGAAAATTCCAAAGAAAAAAAAACGAGGCAATTAATAGAGGACCTGCTTAAAAAATAACAACAGCAAGTTCATCTATACAGCTGAGAAAACGCATTGAAGACAGAGGGCTTCTGTCAAATAAAACCACCAACCACCTGAGGCTGAACTCAAAAATCAGACTTGTCCAAGAACAATCCTTACCTGAAGAAAGAAGATGACCTAGATATCTGGCAATGGCAATTACCCAAGCAGGAGGAAGACACTCGAAAAAAACAAAAATATTAACTTTATTGGGTCAATTTTTACTTCGAGAAAGGTAAAATAGGAAACCAAAGAAAACATGCTAATTGACAAACATTGAATAGCATTCAGAGAAACCCTTTGTGGGGGTTACGAAACGACGGCAAAAGGTTCAGTCATACAATGGTTTAAATAGGAAAGCAAAAAGGTGGGGAAAACGTATTGAAAAATGTTGACATAAATAGGAAAGCATGAAGAAAATACATAAATAGGAAAATGGCTAAAATAGGAAAGCAAAAGGGGGAAAATGTGTTGAAAAATGTTGACATAAATAGGAAAGCATAAATAAATAACATAAATCGGAAAATGGCTAAAAAAAGGAAAGCAAAAGGGGGGAAAATGTGTTGAAAAATGTTGACATAAATAGGAAAGCATAAATAAATAACATAAATAGGAAAATGGCTTAAATAGGAAAGCAAAAGGGGGAAAACGTATTGAAAAATGTTGACATACCCACAGATATGGGAAAACAGGAAGAAAGATATCAATTGAAAAGAAACACAGAAAGAAACAAATAATTGACAAGTGCAACAGCGAAATGAAAGAGTGCAAGAAAGTTCGTTTCTTGAAGCAGAAATCCCAAAATCGTCGACAAACTCAATGGCGGAACAGGTAATGAGATCAAACGGTGTAAGAAAAGAGGAACAAAGAACAAGCCAACCTGATGTGTGTTATAGCCAATGACAAAGTGGCAGTATGCCAAATATTTGGGTCGACTTTGACATTGCCTCACTTTCGGCATCAATGCGGGGTTGATGAAAATATGTTCCAGGTGTGACTTGCAAATGCTCATTTGCCATATTGCCATGCTCGACGTGCTCAGGCTTTTTTTTAGGATAATGTTTACCCCACGGGCGCTGATGATACAGGAACTTGCTACCAGATCCCATTTGCCTGTCATGAAAGGCTCTGAATGTGTGCAAGAATTCTCTGCCAGGCTAGCAAACACCAGCAGTCCTCGTAATCTCCCGGCCATCACGTGCAGAGGGCAATGGTTTCAGAAGAACCGCTTAAATCTCAAGAGATTTGAGCTGGACAAGTTCTCACTCTTGCGGTTGTGCAGCCAGATCCAAGCACTTTATCATCAGGCGGATGCCACATCAGCAAGCGAACACCACTTCAGCATGCTGAAATCAACGGACCATGCCCACAACCAGTTCAAAAACTTTGAGGGTGCCATAATTTGTTTTTAGAAATGCAAGCGAATTTGAAACACAGCAAAAGGAACCTTGTCAACAAGATTAAAAGGTTCGCTTCCAGGGAAGCCATGGTTTTGTCTTTTGCAGTGTAATTACTTTCGAAATGATTTCCAGCACATGTAAAAACTGCAAAACCAGAAAGCTTGGCAAAATGATCAAATTAAAAGTGCCATGTGTGGAAGATATGAGATAAGTGATGAGGAGAGTGATTCATGTCAAATTTGGTGCAATGAAAACGGTTAGCAATGATGATGACAGGGTTTCTGGGTAAACGAAATTAACGGGGGACAATCCAGAACTGGGGGAGAATCCAGAACCTTTTGCACTTGTCTTCAAATCAAGATAACGAAGAAGGAGGACCTGCGAAGGGTTTCAAAGGGGACAATCTAGAACCCCGCTGATGTGACCAAAGTACTGGGTGTTCGCGGTGGGTATTTTTTGGATTCTTTTTAGTTTCCTTATTTTGTCAATTTGCTCTTTTTGCCTATTTTGTCAGTTTTACACGGGAGCGCAGGGAAACCACTGTTGGGCCGAGCATTGGGTTAGGTTAGGTTATGTTAGGTAGAGTTATGTTAGGTAGAGTTAGGTTATGTTAGGTAGAGTTAGGTTATGTTAGGTAGAGTTAGGTTAGGATACATTCCATATCAGGAAATTTCAACCAAACAAAACTAAACCGAACCTAACCTCACCTCCGAACCTCACCTAACCTAAACTTACCAAAAGAGAAAATCAAGCAAAGAAAAAAGCCGAAAATTAAAAAACAAGAAAATCTTGCAACAAAACACAAAAATGTTGACCACCCTGTACTTGCAATCCATCAAGAAGGGTTCTTGATTGTCCCCTTATGACTCTTTTGAAGGTTCTCGATTGCCCCCCTTCTTCCTTGTCTTGATTTGAAAACGGATGAAAAGGTTCTGGATCGTCCCCCAGTTCTGGATTGTCCCCCCGTTAATTTCGTTTACCCGGGTTTCTTAATATCTGTTCGGAGTTTTCAACCAAAAAGTATGTCATCCGAACAGTAGTTTCTGCGTTCTGTCTGCTCTTTACACCCAATGTGACAGGGTTCTGAGAGAGAAGCAGTGCATGGAAATCCAAAATTCCTAGGTGATTATTGATGCCGCAGTTTTCAGTGTTTGGATAGGGGGGTACCCTTGGAAAAAGAACAGGGTACCCTCTTGAGCATCTCTGGATGCAGTGATAAGTGACATACGTGAACGGTCGTATACCTGCATTTCCACTCACACCCATTATCGCTTTAGCACAGAAGTCAATTTAGCAGATGGATGAACGCTTCCCAGAAATGGAAAAGGAATAGCGTTGTGGATAGAAATTAAAGTTTCACAACACCAATCTAGCCATAGAATTGGCTGCTGATTTTAAGCTGAGTGTGATTGCTAATGGAGAGTCTGGCTAACGGTGAAGGTATACAATCAGCGGCAGAATTTCGGAAGCTTTGATTCTCGCCGAAACCCCAGTTGACGTTGCCATGGAAACCGTTCAATTTGTTTTGTGACTGACGGATGATGTGAAAAGATGCCAGTTCTTCAAATTGTGACCTTTCACTCCATAACTCAGAAACAACTTGACCTAATGAGTTGAAATTTTGTGTGAGAGATCTTCCATATAAGCCCTAACAGACAGCTAAATTTGAGCAAAAACTGACCATAAATACGGAACTTGAAATTTTCACCATTCGGGCAATCAGTAGTATAAAAAAATGCCGGTTTTCTTCGCAAAAAAATTAAAAAAAACAATCGTACAGAATAAAATTTCCAAATTTTTTCACCGATCGCAGAGAAAAATTAATCAGCTCTTCGTTTCCGTAAATGATAGAAAAATTCCAAATTTGGGCTAAATCCGTTGAAAACGTTTTGAGTTATCGATTTGCAACGAAAATCGACAATTTAAAACAGGGCTTGTGTTTTCAGTTTCTGGGTAAAAATAACATTTTGTCGTAGCAGACGACGCATTCGCGTCTGCAAAAGACAAAACAAAAAGAAATACAAACGCCAATGCCGATTCTCAAGATCAGTTGCAAAATAGGATAGTGGGAAGATAAACACTTTTTTACACAAGATAAAGAAGATAAACAAACGAGATTAGCACACAGAATGGCAGAGACCATGTGGCTGCCAGAGAGACAGATGGAGAAATGAAAACAAGGGGTCACACACAACTGGCAAAACATGTTAAAATTTTCTCACATCTGCCCAGATGCTGGCAAACTGGGTGGTACAGCAGTGGCAGACAAAGTCCTATTCCAGGGGGGTGTGCTGCCATGAAGATGTTGTGGGGTGAAATTGCGCTAGAGGTCACCCGGGGTCTGCGGCTGTGCCCCAGACGGATTCCAAGTAGCAAACACCATGACTGGAAACAAGAGAAGCCACCAAAAGCTGAAGAAATCACCAAATTTTGGTTCTCATTTTGGGTCCTTCTTGAGAAAAAATTAACAACACAGCTCTCCTTCTATTGCAGATGGTAAATTTTACAACAACTTCCCCCAAAGTTAAATTCTTGGTTTGTACTATGTGCAGAATAAGCAACAACCATATAAAAGGCGATGTCCATATCAATAAGGGCAAAGCTTTCCGGAAAATGCGTGCCTTTATTGGAGTTGCAAAGCACGAAGCTGGCCATGAAGGTCTTGCCATCAACATCCAAAAAAACCTTCAATCCAGATCCAAAGCTCAAGTGTCCAACTCGGAAGAAAAGTGTCACTTGAGTCACAAAGGAAATGAAGTGAGATGAGCGATGAGCCTTATCCATTTGTAGATGAAATGAACACACGATAAATTTCGCTCTCACTCGTAGATCTTCTTCAGGTCAGATAAAAACAACAACGGTGAAAGAAGCTCACAGGATGAAGACGAAACACACTAAAATGGGTGCCGGAGGAGAAGGCACCAAGAATGCACCGCTGGCAGGTGAAAGCCAACTGAGGATATCGGAAAACTGAGATCCATTTTGGTGTGTTTCATCTTCATCATGTGATCCGATCGACTTTCATCGCTTTTGTTTTTATCTGCACCTGAAAAAGGCCCCCTAGTGAGGGCGAAACCAGTCGTGTGTTCATTTCATGTGCAAATTGATGAGGCTCATCTCACCAGAAATAGTAAATCCTAGTAAACCTATTCGTGGAGCACATGCTTCAATTGGATTAATCATGAGAGGTCCAAAGCTTGAATGTCAAACGTAAAAAAGTTGTCAACCATCTGAGGTCAAGCCCAACAGGAGCAGAAAGCCCACTTGAAAACTGTTTTTTGTTTGTACAATGAGAATCGAAAGGTTCATATTTCTTACTTTACACCACTCACTGCAAGCCCACTTCATGCTATATCCAGCAAACTAATGGTTTACAACTGATTAATCTTCCAAACAAAATCCATACGTGGAATCTCATTTCTCGCCTCTCATTTCTCTCCCTGCTCTGCCCTTGGAACCCCGCTGAAGCTCTGTCCCTGATCCCGTCATGCCTGCGGTAGGCACTTTTAGTCCACTTTAGAGATTTTCCCATCCTCACCCTTAACCGAACCTGAAGTGGTAATTTTGTGCAGGTTTTCATTGTTTTCAATGCTTGATCAGTTAAATTTTTAAGGAAACCCATCAACTCTTCATTTGAGGTGTGTGGGTAGCAAAGGAGGGGATAAGTAAAAGGTCTGAAGCTTAATGTTGCAGATTATAAAAAACCACACAATCGTTCTGTTACAAGGCCTTCAGCCAGGCCTCTGAAAAAAAGACAAGAACACATGTGCAGAAGTTACAAAAACAAGAATTTTGCAGCAGACCACAATCTGATGGTTTTATGCCTTGTTGGCCTTGTCATATTATCTCTCAAGTCATTTGACAATTTGCTTGTGGGAGGGAAGGTTGTGGGGAAAAAAGACCAGATTTGTGAAGTTTCGTTGAAAATGAAGTTTGTGCCAATGACTCGATTTCGAGTTTGAACAAGTCATAAAAAAGAACGTTCCCTGGCTTCTCAAAGGCACAATAGGTGAGAAAATTTTTGTGAAAAAAAATCAAAATACGAGACTTCGTTTTTTGCATGCATACCCCTATTCTGTAAGATACCAAGGGCTTCAGTGATGTGAGCCCAGGTGTTTCGGGTGATAGCGTAATAATTATGCAGGTAAACGTGAATAATTTCTTTAAAGAAGTAAAATCCTTATTTCAGTTGTGTAAACAGCTGGTAACACCACGTGGGGCACTCACTAAGTTCAATAAGTTCAGCATCAATCACATTGTCGCCTGAACACTTGGTGTTTCCCTAATACTGCAAATCCACATAAAGCAAATTTGTCGCCACATAAAAAGCAAGAATAAGGTCTTTCGGGGAGATGTTTACCTGCGTCAAATAAAACATTGGATTTCAACTATGGCTTTACCGGATATGTTTGTTTAAAGATAGCAAAAATGATAACCATCAAAATTTACACAAGGTGCTGATCTACGTCTTCCAAGGAACAAAAATTCTCATCGAGAACAACACCCCCGAAGAAATGCAAGGATGACAACTCAAATTGTCACTTTGAACCTAAATAGCATCCGTTACCAATTGTTATGACAATCTCACAAAAACAATTCTAAACTGTTGAATATTTTATAATTCGTAACCAGGGTTGTTTGATTTAAATCATTTGATTTATATCAAATGATTAAATCATGATTTAAATCAAAGGGCTCTGATTTAAATCAAAATGATTTAAATCAAAATACTTGATTCCTTTGAATTTTCATCAAGTCGATTCAAATCATTTTTTATCTTTTACTTTCGAGTTAAAAAAAATTCTCAAACGAAAGAAAATTCAATTCAATTCCAATTGTAGGTAATTCTGTTTTTTGGTATTATTTCAGTTGTCACACAGTCTGACAGTCACCACAAACAAGGCATCCACAAGCACATCACAAGTCAAGAAATAAAAAATAATCATTCAGAATCGTCATTTGTGCATTCATTTTTTTATTTGTTTTGATTTTGAATGTTGGCACGGATATTATGATTTAATTGCTTAAATACAGCAACTAATTTTGCAGCTTTGGCTGTCCCAAGTCTAATTCGAAGTTTCGAGTCCTATGTCTGCGATCTGCGCAGTGCATATGCTGAGCTAAGCTAAACAGGATAAAGCGCAAGCAAAGCAGGAAATCAATTAGAGTTGCGCTTTGAGTTTGGGATTTGGATTGGGAGAATTAAAATGATCAGTGATGACAGTGATGAGGGAAAATTTTGCAAAGAGCTGCTGACGTGCTGACTGCTGTTCAAGTTCACCAGTGTGGCAGTGTCGTGTACTCGTGAGTCGTGTGGCCGTCCGCCGTGCACCAATTTTTTTTTGCAATTAGCCAATTACCAAAGTAATTACATGCAAATATGATAATGCAAAATTAATTAGTTTACTAGTTAGTTTGTCCTTCCTTCAGTAGTTTATGTTTATTGTTCAGTATTTTATTTTTATTTATTACCTATTTATCAATTTTCCAATCTATTATCATATATCAGACTATCAGTCTTCAAAATAAATCAAGAGGTAAGGCATGTTATGTAAATAAATGGAATGTAATGTAATGTATTATTTCTGATTTTTATCAAAAATGATTAAAATCACATATAAAATCATGATGTAAATCAAATCTTTAAAATCACAAAAAAAACTGATTTAAATAAAAAAAATCCGATTTAAATCAAAAAATCGATTTTTTTTTTGATTTTTTTAAAAAAATCATGATTTTTTCCAACCCTGTTCGTAACAGCTATTCCTTTCATGGCAGCTGGATCAAGAACAGAAAGATAAAAAATCTGCATTCGTGCTGAAGGTGCACAAATTTGCAAGTTTACTTTATGGGATCAGACAAAACCAAAATGCCAACCCACCGTTCATATCCTCTACTTAACAAAAGTCTGTAAACACAGGAGTTCATTAATGACTTTTAGACAAGCACCATTTAAAATCAATGACAGCACATGCTGCAAAACATCATTATGCTTGTGTGAGGCGTGAAGTTACACCAAGTCCTTTGAAATTAGATGGCCCTTGCAATAACCAGTCCAAAAAATCCCCCATGTTCAAGGAATGTTCAAGGATTTTTTGTTTGCTCCATTGATATCACCAGTCGTGAAAGTTTCAGATGCTCCCGAACATAAAATCCACATTTCGCAAAGGCGTTTTAATATAAGTCCACTGCGCCCCAGAAAAGTGCTGACATCAGAGCCACATGCTTCAAAACATGGCAGCATACTCAAAGGCAAAACACGGCTGCATATCTGTCTGAAAAGGAGCACTGTGTGAAGACACACACACACACATGATGATGCCAAAAATTTATTCGAGCACTCCACTTATGAAGCCAAACGCTCATCTCTCAAGTCATAATGAGTCACTTCCACACAATGTTTCATGGGACAGGAACAAGCGCCTCGCTTTGTTAAGGTATTCTGGAAAAATTTGGTAAGTTGATTGACAACTTGCGAAGTTAACCTTTTTTCTGACATTTACAGGTACTGCTCTTTTGCACTCCCATCCCCTTCTCACTGCCTTTCACCCACACTCCCCTGACTCTTTTGTCGTTAATTGATGCACTCATAGGGCCAAACGTGTTTCATGCATTTTCTTTCAATTCATTGCAGATGTCAGGAAATCAAGAATTTTAGGCATAAAAATTGTGAGTCACAAACAAGAATGACGATTCGTGATAATCGCTCATTTTTCGGTACATCAAGATAAGGAGATTTGCAACATACAAATTACTTTTTACCACCGTGCTTCCGTGCCACATGAGCATTAAGACCACTGCGATCTGAGGTCTTGTAATCGCACTGAGAACATTCATATCGCTTGGCACCGATGTGAATCCGTGAGATGTGATTGGTAAGATAGTCCCTCACTGAAGACTTATAATCACACTGAGAGCATTCGTATGGCTTTTCACCACTGTGCATTCGTCTCACATGGGCAGTGATACCGAACTTCAATGAACACCTGTAATCACACTGTGAACATTTGTGTCGCTTTTCGCCAGCGTGATTGCCTGCCATGTGGGCAGGAAGAACGCTGCTGTGTGAAGTAGAAAATTCACAAAGAGAACATTGATATGGCTTCTCTCCAGTATGCGTTCTGATGTGATTTTTCATGATCACTTTCACAGCAAACTTGGCATCACAAATGGCACACGTGTAAGGCCTCTCCTTCCTGTGTTTTCGCATATGTTCATCAAGTGCCCTGTAATCCGCACATTTGTATTTGCAAACCGTGCAAGCATGTGGTTTCGCTCCAGGGTGTGTCCGTATGTGCAACTCCAGTTCCATACTCTTCATGAAACGACCAGAGCAAATGACACATTGATAGGGCTTGTATCCAGCATGTGTCTTCATGTGGAAAATAAGATTTCTTCGTGTTGCACACCTGTGTGAGCAAAGTGAGCATGCATATCGGTTTTCTCCGGTGTGAAACTGCAGATGAGAATTAAGTCTGCCTTTATTGACAAACATTTTCCACAAAAACGACAAACATGCTCTACAGCTTCTATGTGGGTTCTAACATGCCTCGTGAGGTCCTTTTTCGCATCACATTTGAAGCTGCAAAATGAGCATTCTTCAGACTTCTCCACGACATGAATTTTTGGATGAACATCAGGAGAAGATTTCCGTTGCTTCCTCATACTGCGGAGGGAATGCACAACTGCCCGTTTCGCTGTATGGATATCCATGTGCCTTTGAAACTGATAAAGCGTCAAAAATTCGAAGCCGCAAATGGAACAAGCAGGCAGTGCTTCTCCAGCATGTTTGGCCTTGTGGCATTCGAAATCACTTTCATCAGAACATTTGAAATCACAGATTAGACACGAGAGTGGTTTGGTTTCATTGTGAGCTAACAAGTGAATCTGAAGGTCGTATATCTGTGAAAATTTGCATTCACAAACAGGACATGCAAATCGCTTTTCACCTGCATGCGTTTCCACATGACAGTGGAGATCACTTGCACTGGCAAACGTTTGTTCACAATTCGAACATTCATAGGGCTTTTCACTTGAATGGACTTTCATGTGTTGTTGAAGGGCATCTTTGTAGGCAGTTTGGTAACCGCAAAGGGAGCATGTGTTTGGCTTTTCTCCTGTGTGGATACGCTCATGGATACGAAGGTTGCCTTTCACCGCAAATCTCTTATCACATATGCGACATGCGTAAGGCTTCTCGCCAGTATGGAGAAACATGTGATTCCGGACTTCAATTTTGGTGACGAACTTCTTTCCACAAATTGTGCATGGATGAGGCTTTTCTCCAGTATGTCTCTGAATGTGCCGGTGAATAATCACACTACTGCTACTTCTGAAATTACAAAAATGGCACGAATATTGTTTCTCGCCCGCATGGGTTAAAATGTGAGTTCGAAGTCGTTTCATATCGTTGCTGCTGTAATCGCAATAGTTGCATTTGATTGTCGATTTCTTACGAATCCGGCGAACCCCAGCATCTCTGCATCTGCCCTCACATTCTGAACTGCATCCGCAGCCATGTTCCCTTTTCAACATTTCTGAATTTGCATATTCAACGCTGTTCAATGACAGTGCTGTCTCTGCAGTGACAGGCTCTTGGCAGGACTTGTTGACTGCGGTATCTTCAGAATCAGATACCAAGCAGGGTGAACCTATAAAATAAAAAGGACAATATTCAGAATAGGTGAGCAATTAAAGAGTGCAGCAGTTGCCAGATGGGAGAAGAGAAATTTTATCTCATGGCACCAATTAGAACATTCAATCATTTGATGAAAGTTTTTAAAAATGAGCCAGATGGATTAAGGCTCGACTGCAAGTCACACCATTGGTCAACCAAAGCTGGAGAGCCACATTTTTGGAGAGCGATATTTCATCCTGTCTCACAGGGATTGTGAGACGCTTGGTTTCACCCATCAAGATGTGATCA
>JASGXE010020454.1:0-32274 GCA_030068105.1 Sinentomon sp. SZTP_YWyxl
CTTACCGACACATATCTCAATTTTTAGTAGAATGTGACCGACGCTTCTCTGTAACCGTAGCGATAGAACATTTATCTAAATTTTAAGTAATTTGAGTATCTTTATAATGTTGAGGCAAATTGCACACGTATTTCAGTTTTAAGAGAAGTTTGCTATCGCACCGGTCCCGCCATATTTATAAACGGTAGCATGTATCTAACTTTTAGTAATTTCAATATGTTTGCAACTGTTTTGATCAACTGCTTGTAGGCAAACCGCAAATGAGTTTTGTTGTGGACGTTAACATCGCTATGACTACTTTGGAAGAACATTTCCATGGCAGAACCCTCCAACGAAAGAGTGACCTCTTTAAAATGAGGATATTTTATTGTATGCCAGAGTTATACAATTGTTGTTGCCCAGAAATCTGATTGGAATGAGAATGAGATGACACATCCTCTTTGCTTTGATGCTCTAAAATGTTTTAAAAAGTTTTTCTCCAATGTGACCCTATTCCAGAACGATCGCCCCTGACTCTGGTCTGGTCATGGACTTCGCCGCTCTGAACACATTTGTTTCTCAAGCCTGTCTCAACACTACTGTAACTCGTATGGTTCGTGAAATACGTACGTGTAGATTAGTGCCACATTAGATGTTAACAAAAAACATCCATTGCTAGAAATTTGCAACGAAAGATTGCATAATGTCCCAATCCTCCTATGCAGGGTTGATATTTTAAACATATCTCTCATATCTCGGTTTTTGAGGCAGCTCGCAGCTCTAACCAAAAACAAATTGTCAGTGAGTATACCTTTCAAATTGTCACTGAGTGTTTTTTTCCTAACAAATTTTCAGTGAGTAATATACTCGCGTGTATTTCAAGTTTCAAATTATGTTGTCAAATTTGAAACTTTAAATACACGCGAGTAGGTCATGTTATCTCGCATATTATACGCGAACTCCTAACCTGCGTTCAACTTCTGGGTATGAAAAAAACTTTGCTGTTAATTATTTTAATGATGCTGATTGACGTGCTTCGGGATGCCTCTTGAAGATTCCTTGAGTGAAATGAAAAAGAAACATTTCGCACTCAAATTTGGTTTAGACCGAGCAACATGTATAAACAATTTGCGCAGAAGTAGGTAAACTTGACCAACACTTATCCGACATTCTTACGAATACATCCCTCCCTTCTGAAACACTGCCAGGCATTTCTGCCCTTTAATTGTTTGCTTTATGAAGATAACACAAACTTGAGGGGAAATGATGTTGGATCTGGTTGTACACCATGCACGGGGATGGTTGCAAAATGTACTAACAGATGTGAGAATGATTCGTGTTTGTTGCAAATAAAATTGCTTTACAAATATTCTCTTCTCAAACAGTTTTCTTCCTATAATAGATGAGAAGCGTGTTGGTCCACGTGACATGTGCCAAATTACTAAGACTAGCCTATATGATAACCATCTGACAATGATCATCACAAGGTTTAAACAGATAATATCCTAACAATACATTCAAACGACATAAACGAGTTCTCATAACTCATTTATGCATATCTGCATTCAAAAGGTAGATTTTTGTTGTTGAAAAATCATTGCCCTGCAAACACGGTCAAATATCCAATTTCAGTGTTTGAAACCCTACACGCAAACATGACGTCATTCTTGTGGTATTTGGCATAGTACAAAATAAAATGTATGATGTCCGGTAATGTGATGCTTCATATTGCCAGACAAACAGAAAATCGTGTCGCCAACCATATGCAAATGCGAAATATGATGTGAATTTCTCTAAAATTTCTGTTCTAAAAATATGTCAACTTAAATGATACGCATAAAGATATATCATGGCACTACAAATAACACACAATGCTAGTTCACAGGCATGTAAGTGGAGATAATGATAAGCTTTTAATTGATGTGAATTAAGTACTGAAAAATATCAAGTATAGGGGGCAGGAATGAAATGAAACAAATGAAATTCGGTTCGAAAATGAAAAACTAATATGCGATGTGGTTGCAAAGTTTTTAAAAATTAACGTTAAAACCAAAGCACGGCTTCTTACACACACATGGTCACTGATAGTCCGAGCATTGGCCTTTTCTTCTGTTAGGAGTTAGCGTTGCATTTGATGAAAACTCTGCAAAATGGAAAAAGTGTTTAAAAATTGCTTAAACTGTGTATTCGTAAATTCTGTCGTTTGTCCAGTGATGGCCAAAATCTGTCTTTGCGTACTCGTTCTCGGTAATCATCCCGACTCTTTCTTATCCCTTCTGGTCACATTTGCACCACCAGATGATTCCTGGGAACCGTGTGGTCCGCTTATTTTGAATATTTTAATCTGACTAAAAATTATCCAATCATACCCGCCCAACACTTCAGTTAAGTGAGAAAAAATATATCACGATTTGAGAGTTAAATGCATTGGTAGTGAGTAAGAATTTTGTTTTTACTGGATTTATCTTTTATCAGTTCGTCCTGGCTGCGATTTTTTTCGGTTCGTTTATTCCTGACGCTGATGGCGGACGTCATCTTCAACGAAGGAATCCCCATCCTAGCAAGATAGGGAAGTTTGTTCTCAGCACTAAGGATTACTTCAGGTACGATAACATACGGAAAGTCAACGAGGGAGAGATAGCTCCTCATCTACCACTTCCTGGGTCTGATCTGAGTCAATACAGATGGGTAATAGAAGATCACATTCTTGAGGAAACGGATTTGAGAAATTTGAAAGACATGTTTGAAGATAAGGACTTTCCGCTAGATGCAATGAAATCGGCTGCCCAAGCCTTGAAGGACAATCCCACACTGGCTGATTCAATAGATATTCTCTACGATGATCCTATAATGTCTGGCGACACAACAGGTGATAGCAACAAAGAAGAAGACGGCGGAACGATGTTTCGTAACCTGATTGATGGCTCACTTCTCCCCTTTAGACTTGGAGACTTTAAACGAAGCAACGGCACAGCTCTTACTGGAGCATTTAAATGCTTACCAAATCTGGCAGGTATTGTCAGATATTTCTCTATATCTTGTCAATCGATTGCAAATTTGTATGACATTATTAACAAATTGTAGAAGAAGATAGATGCAAAAACGAATTTTTAAATTTCAAAGAAATATCGATCACTGCCGATCAAGAATCCTTAAAATATCAGCAAATGTTATTGTAGAATTCAAATCGGAACTGAAAAGTAAAACGATTCTGGTAGTTAATTGAATATTTGCAGCGCGTATATGTTAACGAAAGAATGCCTGATGGCGCAGTTAACATTTTGGATACCGCATCTTGGCTATCGGCGCATGAGTGCCAAAAACTAGTGAATCAATGCAATAGCAATAAATTTCGTAAACTACAATCTTGTAAGGAACTGGTTTTTACGAAATCCGAGAATTTGATTCACTTTTTTCTCCCAAAGGTTGACAATTCTTTCCCACAAATCAACTTTAAAATGTACACATGACGTCGGGCATCGACGATGCATAGAAGATCATAAAGAAGTATCTTGTCTTGGTCAATGGAGAATATCGTCAAGAGTCATCGAAACAGAAATTTTAAGTGAACTTTAAAAATGTAAAGGCCTCACGTCTGATTTGATGTGATTTCGCAACAATGCACCCGTGCCATTTCAGCAAAATGTGCACACGAAAACTTTTACCTAATCGTGAAGTTGCACTGGGGCGAAAGGTCTACAATATCACTGGCATAAATTATTTGGAATTCGTGAGTTTATTTAATGAATTTTATTAGATACTTTTAGGGGGTGCTACCCAATATCGTACACACACAAGGATAAGAAAAAAATACAATTATGTAAACGAATGATAGTCAAAACAAGTAAATCAATAACTAATAAGAACAGCAACCACGTGCAACATCATTAATATCAGATACATGGCCTCCTATTGCGCCAATGGGGCAGCCAATCGGCAACAAAATGTGTCGACAGTCAAAGGAGAACACAATACGTGTCCATGGAGCGCATTCCACTCTTTAACAGCCCTCTCCAGAAAGGGAAATTTTCCAACATCTTTTTTGCAAAAAATAACTTACTCCAATACAGAGCAAAAAACGAAGGAAACTTGGACAAAAACTCTCCCCATCCACCAGAGTTCCTAAGATTTTTTATAGAAGTTCAAGACTCTCTGTTCGCTCCTTCTATCAGGAAGACTTTTCCACCCAAGTTTTTAATCATTGCGGTAACGCTATGCGTTCTTCTATAATCGCCAATAGCAAAACGAGCAGCTTGGCGTTGTATGCGCTCTATGGCTTTAGCCTGAGAAGAAGTACGAGGGTCCCACACACAAGATGCATATTCTGTAATTGACTTCCCCAGGACAGATATGCCAGCTCACGAGTGTCATATGCTCTGTGGCGCTGTGCTCTGTGGCTTTCTGGCTCTCTGGCTCTGTGTCGCTGTGTCTCTGTGGCTCTGCGCTCTGTGGAGTTACAATTTTGACATTATTTCAGTTACATTTCGTTCACAATTCATAAAATTAATTTCATTTTAATTCATAATTTTCGAAATTGATCTGTGAATTAACAGATAAATATTTGACCAAATTTGTAAGCATAAAAGCAGATGTAAGAATGTGATGGACTCTGAGACAATGGAAATGTTCCACATACAAATATCAACTAGCTTTCCTTAAAATTTTCCACACTTATTTGAATAGATATTGACTGGCAAGATTCCATGAACAGACTTACGACACAGGTATCCCTTCCGGCAAATGAAGGCATCTTCAATGAGATAAATGATAGAGGATTGTTTAGCTGTAACATAGACAAAGCACGACAGCTTTGGACAACATTTCCTGGCTCGTTGGATTTCAGTGCAGAAATTGAGTGAGTTTAACATTTATTGTACGGTTGGCATTCAAAACTTGCCGTTCTGCGGGTAAATAAAACCTTAGCAGCTATGACAACATTTACAGACAGGAAACGGAATCCTTTAGAGATCTGCATTCGAAAAGTGTCAAGGTCGTCCCTACTGAGTTCTTTTTTCTTCCGTCAAAATGGTTTATGAAATGACGGCTACCATCAAGGCAATATTTTGGAAAGTATTCCCTGGCGCAAGAGATTCAGATTGTTGACCTTCATGGATAAGAATGTCACATTACTCATGATGATGATAAAAACTGGACAATCAGAGAGAAATCATGCTGCACTGTCCTTGCGGCGCACAAAAAGAAAGAAAGCGTTATTCAATTGTTACCGTCATGAGACATATACCTAATCTCTTATCTCACACAATACAGGATTTATCCTTTTGGGTCGAACTGTAAACTGATGCAACATCAGTTGTCTAGCTTTTTCTGAGTATAAAGAATTAAATGTGATTACCTCTCATGGAGTTGATGCTCAGATCGGTAGAACTAAACGCAGGAAAGAGCGCAGATATGTGGAATGTTAACGACATTCATTAAGAATACATCCGATGTCAACAAGATTCAAAACAGCACCTAATCGGATATCGAATACCACCGTAAATGTTTTTCTCCTTCGAATTGATCAAAGCCGCTGCATATAGATTCCAATCTCTTTCGTCACTTCCACAATGAAGACCTTTATCTTCTGGTAATTGGGGTGTATCTAATAAAAATGGAACGAATGTATCCTGCCAAAATTCCTTATTCAAACGAACACGTACATTTGTCATGTATGATGCCGCATCCATAAATGAAATTGTGCAATTTCACGAATTCAAGGTTAGTTTGAATGGTTGCAATTCGGAATACCTGCAGACATCTGAAAAAGCTGAACGGGGCGAGTTTTCACTCACGCTCAAGTAGCCAAAATGGGATATGTAGATGAGGACGGTGTAGGCGGGATAGGATAGGTCAGGATAGGTGTCTTATGCCCAGTTTATCCAACGATAGTTAAACTCTAGTTAACCTATGATTAACTAATCATTGATTAGTTATTTAACTAATGGTTAAACTCTAGTTAACGAGTTTGGTTTATTGGCACTTTTAACCTCTAGTTAGCTAATCATTGATTAGCAAGTTAACCATAGGTTAACCTATGGTTAAGCACAATTTCGACAAATTTGGCGGCCATTTTTAACCATCGAAATTCGCACTTTTTCTCAACATTTATTTTTGCTTGTTGCCAAACCCATTTTTCCGCGTTCCATAACTTGTCCGAAGCGTTTTATTTTGATTTGCTTCGCGTTTTTCTATCTCATTGTTTCCATTGAAACGCATTTTAAAACAAAATAGCAACAATTTGCGCTGATTTCTGCGTCGGCACTGCTGTTAAAAAGGTGCATGTCGTGCGGGTCAGAGCACGCAGTCTGTATTTTCACGCCATGTTTTGGCTCTTTTGCGAATATTTTTTTCATTGCACTCTCAATTCACTGTCCGCTTCAATCCTTTTAAGGAAAGAAAGTACATCTCGAATAGATGAAACACGAAGAATTTGCGTAAAAAGTCGACATTTTCATGTGTCGTATAATTTATTCAAAACCCATGGAAATTATTTTGAACTGAGAGGCTACGTTTAGTTCCAACCTTGTGAACGTACCAATGAAACATCCTTGTCAATAATTTAGGTCGTCGGTTGCTTGCTGGACACTGAAAAATGTCAGAAAAACTGCTAAATTCCTTCAAAATAAAAATCTCCGCGACTGCCAGTGTGGCCTCATTCTGTTATTTTCAGCAAAATTGAACAGCATTTCAGAAATCAGAAATCGAATGGTTTCCATGGCAACGGAACTGTGCTTTTCTCACTTTCCTTTTAACTTGAATCAAAGCTTCCGAAATCCCATCCGAAATTTGATCCAACAATGACGAGTAAAATTTGTGAAACGCTCACCTTGATGAAATCCAAAATAAATGGTGCCCATTTTTGGCAGCTATCTTTGCAGACGTGATGCAAATTGAACAAAAACGGCCTTCTGGAAAACATTACATTTCCCGCAGATTGACCTTTTCCTAGACAAAGGTTGCAGAGTTCGCCGGGTGAAGGCCAAACTCTCTGCGTTGTAATATACGTTTATCGATGGAACAATGACAGAAAAAGGGAACCACGACAGGACATCAATGCCAAAACCGCATGTCTCCCAACAGCTAATCAGCGAAAAAGGGATGATTAAAGTTAACCACTGATTACAGGCTTTTAACCATAGGTTAAGCTTTAACCACTGCTCAATAAACAGAAGAACTTAACTATAGGTTAACATGAACTTTCGATTGGTTAATTTCCATGGCAACGAATTTAACCAACGATGGATAAACCAAAATCGATAGTTAAGTGTCATTTAACCATTGATTAAAGTTAACTATCGTTGGATAAACTGGGCATTAGGATGGGTTATGTTAGGTTAGGTCAGGCTAGGTTAGGCTTAGTTAGCTTTAAGTTTATCTTAGAGCAACGGTGATAACTCGATCAGATCAATGTCGGCAGGTATTCCGAACTGTTACCGTTCGAATCTGCACAAATGGAAGACTTCTCAAATGTCCAACTTCTCTTATGTCCAGCTTTAGGAGCGCTAAAAATCATCGGAATTATAACCTCTTACCTCCTATACCTCAGTGACTAACCTGTTTCTTATATTTCACCATACTTGAGTCTTACTTTGCACTATGTTTTCCGCATTTCTTGACAAATCCCTAATTTATTTTATGGAAGACAGCTTTCGTTTGCTGCTTTCTATCATAACTTCATTCTCTTGGGTCCCATAAGTTTCAAGTTGGGTCCCATAAAAACTTGATTTTTGACACTGTTTTTGAAATGATCACTACATTTCAGCAGATTGCATGACAGGGCAAAAGGATCCCTAACATTCTTCTCGGAATATACGACCAACCTATGGTTAAAACAAAAGTCTGGTATCTATGCATTTCTCTTTAGGAAGTTAAAGCAAATGAACCTGGTGATGTGTTCTTCGGATGGTGGCCTTTTCATAATCAGATACGATGTATTCAAGACCCTCAAAGACAAGCTTGCAGGGGAGGCCACGCCGATCGATCTTGATTTCAGTTCATCGGAAAGCGGAAATGCAAAAGTAGCATCATCATCAATAAATGATGCACCGTCTTCTAGTCCCTCATCGGTAGATGATATCGTAGCAGCTCTTGCATCCACATCATGTAGGTTTCACGAAATAACTGGAAATTCTTTTATTTTGAAAAAAATACAAGTCCCCAAGACTAAAAAAGAGGTTCCTAAATATGGATACATCCCGTTGGACACCCTCCCTCCCCCTGACCTAACCAATCACAACCTTAGACAAGCTAACCTTGAACTATCTTATCATAGCCTATCACTCACCCAATCCTCACCTGACCTAATCTTTCTTGGGCGTATCCAAGTGACCAGGATTCATGTTTTAGCGTATGGCAAAAAACTCCAAGCCTTCAAGTTAACGTTAGCCCCTCTGATTTATTGCAAAATTTACTTGGAAATGAGTCAATGCAATATGCCGCTGAGAATGCTTCAAACACGCATTAAGACTGCTTCGGATATTTATATGGTAGACGAGCTTCAGGATGGCATGAAATCAAAAGTAAAGGAGAGCTGTGCAGCCAGTTTTTAAGGCGAGACCGGAATGCTTAGAATAAGATGTGGAAGAACTTCGGGATTTTCCTGGGACGACGAGGTGTATTGCGGTACTGCTGCGCATCCAGCACGGGACGTATATCGTTCAGCAGAAGTCGCATGCAACGCAAGTCGGCTCGCACGCGTGCGTAATATTTTTGGAATGTCTCTGATATTTTTTCCGATAAATTCTATCCGACAAATGTTACACGTGCCTTGCAGGAACTCACATAGCAGGAGTTGAGGATTGTGGCACATACCGCTTTTTATGATTATATTGTGCACTGCTGCATTTTTTAAGCATGCTGTGCTTCTCAAATTTTATGTTATTCCACTTTTTAATGCATGTTGAGCAACGGATAGAAATAAATCTTAATGTTTAAAAACATTTTTGCATGAATATCACACCAAATTGGCAAAATGATTTCGTCTGTTTGTTATTCACGATTGGCATTGTACAAGTATACCTTCTTATCTGTTATCATATCCGGCTATTTCTTACAGTTCCATTTTTGCAATTTTACCTATACTTTATTTAGCACTGGAGAACAGTATGGCCTTAGCAAGATCCGTAGGCGTGCCCGTATATGATGGCTCAGCGGATCAAGACACAACTGTGGGTTTTATCGTAATGAATAACATGGGACGCCGAGTTCTCAGATTAAACAACAAAGACGGTGAGTGACATTAAAATATATTCCAAATTCGCTCTGCAAACTTGTTTTGATGATCCGCATTCATGTCGCGTCTGTTTGACTTTTTGCCTGCTAGAGGTGTTTGGTTATTTCCCAGAATTATTTCCTGAGCTAGGCCAGCAAGCGAGCTTAATTATTTATGTACACTTTCAGTCCGCACAAGAGGTAAGCAACTCCTGGTTTTTCGTGCATGATTTTCACTTGTTTGAATCTTTTAACTGGGTGAATCTGCAAATGCATTAGTTAATTCGCAGAAGATAATGGATTGAAATTAGATTTGCATGCGTTACTTTGCGATTGGCACATGTTTTATCAACGTGCTCAAATTGCGGATGAAAGAAGGAAATTCCTGAGATCAGATTGCAAAACGATCTCTTCAGCTTCTCTTTCAAGGAGCCTGGACCCAACACAATAATTTCAAAAACAAAGTCGACCCAAGTCATTCGAAAAAAAACGTCGGCAAAAGTCACTGGATTTTTAACAAGAAACCTATTTAAAAATACGAAAGAAATGACTAAGAAAGAAATATTTATCTAACGCTCACAAATTAAGGTAACATTTTAAAACTTGTGATTCACTTTTTTATCAAATTTCATATTTCTCTTTTTAAAATGTGTCAATAAAGTTTAGTAAAAGCCACTTTCTGCTTGAAGAGATGTCACCTACCTGTCCGGAAATGCAATCACTGTCATGTGAATTTTCAGCAGCCCGATTGGGATGAAAAGGCCCAGATGTACAACTTCCATCCCTTCTGGACACCTTATTCGCCTGAACTCGTGGCGGGATGCGAATCTTGAATAGTATACCTCAAATAAACGATTGTGAATATTTTATGTCTGACTTCAACATCTTCAGGAGAGTAAGAGTGTGTCTGGAATAGAGGGGCAAGAAGAAGGTATTTCTACACCATAAAGTTGCATCCCGCTGTGCTCTAATGATGCTTATCTTATAATTTTTTTTTCTTTTGCAAGATCAGCTGCTATCACGAAGACCTTCATATCCTCATGGTATGTAGGCCTATAACTTCTGATGCGGGTCGTTCCCACGGCCTTGCGTGAAGCTGTCTTCGAAAGCCTACACGTGTCCCTCTTACTGTTGATCAACTTCTGGCGGACAATGCGATGATCTAATTCCAGTGGTAAAACCAGCAACGTCGGCGGCATAGCAATACTGGTCTTAAAAACGAATCACATATTGTACTCAGAGAAACATCCGTCGCATAAGACCGTCCCAATAAAAACAAAACTGCTTCTCCCTGCTATTGCAGACATAAGTGCACCTGCTATTACAGACATAAATGCGCCTAAATGTCGTTACAACTCACCGTAACCAGGTCAAGCCACGATGGAATCTCAGGTCCAGTTTTTCCCTGATCACCCTTGCATTTGATATCCGTTTCTTTATGGCCAGAGGAATACGAGTATCGTTATAAAAAAAAGAGTAGGTGGGTAGATGAAACGTTGCTAATGATGTAGTTATCTAAACATGTATCTATGTAACAGGTACAGCCTATCAAGATCACCTTATCAAGAAATCACGGTACGGACAAGAGTGGATTCAAGATATCATAACGGAAATGAGCATAGGAAGTTTAGAAGACAGGGACGGGAAGATGTATGCAAACTTTAAGGAACTGAAATTCAAGGCAAAAGATGGTAATAATTCCGGTAAGTTCTGTGCAAATTCATTTAAAATATAACTACTGACGTTTTCCTACGGGGGTGGGTCCATAATTCTGCATGTCAACACCAGAGCACCACAGAGCAATTCCTGATCGTCAAAGGTTGTTTTATATGTCAGCCTAGATCTCTCTTTACTCATAAAAACATGTTCCCAGTCAAAAGGTAATTAAAAATACACAGCCCGATGACATGGTGGCTAGCTTTTTTCCTATAATTCGTGAGATATTCGTGCAATTACTTTGTTTAAATTACTAGTGATAGCCCATTGAACTTTGCAGATCTTACTAGATATTTCTGTGAAGTTAGAGGAGTGTGTAAGATTAACGACACACTTTCATGACTGCGTCCATGAAGAGTGCCTCAGTTTGGAAGATTCTCCTTGAAGAGTAGTTCAAACGGAAAGAAAACAAAAACCAATGGAGTGACAAAGTTGCAGGAGTAGTAAATTTAAAGGGTCCTAAAATTATTCGGAAAAAGGACAAATGCCAAAAGCCTGGCTAATTCAGGGACCATCGAATTTTAATTGGGATTGATGTCCTTTTATGTTTACCGAATGTCGATATGTTTTGCGGAATGTTGCCATTGATTCTAAATAGTGACTGAGTCAGGAAAAAACTCCATTGTTCGGAAACCTTTGGCTCGCTGTGGTCTCACTGAAAAACAAAACGGAACAGCCGAGGACCTGTTATAGAAACGTACAGGCTTAGATGGCAGAAAATGTACCGTGGATAATTCTTCCTGTACCAACGTTCTGTGTACCAACGTACAAAGTACAGATATTGTAGTAGTGTAGTGTACAGATATTTTACTCCGTCGACGATGATGAGCATTTTAGGGAATAGTCTGAGGTACCCACAGCCTCCTGAATCCCCGTTTTCTGGAGGCAACCACATGTGCGACGAGGAGGGTGGACTGTGAATGGTGGTCAGTTTTGATAACGTGTTGTAAGTTTAAGGGGTTCGATCAATATTCCATTTTAGCAGTATTGCAGTCAGTTAAAGGACAAGATCAAATCATGACAGTGCTGACGCTGTGGTGTTTGGTCCGGGTGAGGTTGGAGTGTGACGTGCACAATTCGGTAGGGAATGCATTGTGACTTAGCAGTGTGACTTTGCGTCACTGGAATCATTGAAGTTATTTTTGGATCGGTTGTTATGTTTTATGCTGGAAGTCAGGGTCAGGAAATGTGGCCAAATACGAGTAGTTTGGCTTGACATCATTCCTTCGATCACTGTTGATTCGTGTGTGTAAGGTTTGAAGGCGCTGGTTTAACATTTCAACTGCTGTCCGCCTGAGCGGCAATGAATCGTTTTTCCAGGCACTTGCTCTTTTTTAAGATTAAATATACCGAAAGTGACCTGCATGAGTGGCAAATTGCTCCAGCTCTCGTTTCGTAGCGCATAAGGTGACACCAGAGCGGGCCCCCGATGGTTCGCTGCTGTCAAGTTAGATGTACGTATAGAACTTAACGTTTCAACAATTGACTGGGTGCGCAGCATTTAATCATTGATATCTTTTCCTTGTCACAGATTGCTCAGTTGTGTTCCAGCTCTTATCCGAATACATAGTGCGGCGGCCTTCTTTACACTGTACCGTAAAGCGTACTTCTTCGTGTGCTCCTCGTTCTCTGGCCTTGAGAGGCGAGATAGATGGAAAGATATTCAGGCATTATGAGTTGACCCGACAGGAATCGTTGCATTTATTCGTGAATGGGATGTGACGTCGGATTGGTGGGCAGGTTATGAGTCGAAGGAGGGCGCGTGGGGTTATGGTTTAATCGGTCAACGCTAAAATCAATTAGTGCCTTTTCATGCCTCATAATTTTTCGGGCACCCTGCATGTTGAATTCTGATGCGTTCCAAATGGTACCAACCAATCCCTGCGTGAGAGCATATGCGAAAAAAAGTTAAATTTAAATTTTTTAATTTTTTTTTTAATTTTTTGCGAGATACTCTTGTCAAATTTCACAAGAAACGCTCCAGCCTTGTGGATCTTGGATGCATTTGAAAATTATCTCTTGAATTGAAATGCCGGAAATTTCCGTGTTTTTTTTTCAATATTAGACAAAAGTAAGTTGTAGTTTTTTCTGGAGCTCTCCAGGAAAAATTTATAATTTCCTATTTATTGTGTTGGAGGAGATTCTGCTCTTTCTCCGGCCGATGTTTTCTCTGATTTTTCTGATACCGATGAAAACGAGAGTAGTTTTTTTCAGAAAAGTGAACTCAAAATGCCAACATCATTAAGCATAAGGGCATTCCATTGATTATTGGAACAGTTATTGAACAGTGCAGAGCCTTATGTAGGTGCCAGGAGTCTTGGACTGCATCAAAAAGCATCAATGGCGAGAAATCTCATGGAATTTGGATACATTTCTTGGAATTAGGAGAGATTTCTGGAAAAAGATCCTGGTTTTTAAGAGAGGTTCCCAACACCGGTTTTTGCTGAACGACAAAAGACGTGATTTGGGACAAAAATCTGGCCAGGAAAGGCATTGGATGCGCACTTCTTTAATTAGTGTTCAACCTCACTTGTACCCAACGGTTTTTCCTTTTCGGCAAAATGGCCAAACATGTGAAAAACAAAGTGTTTTTTTTTCTCTTCGCTGAGCTGCATTCAAGGGAAGCGGCAGATATTTCAATCCATCCTGAAAAAAACACCCTGTACCATCGGTTTAACGACCAGCATAATTTATATAAACAGGTGAGTCAGTGCAGTAGAAGACAATTTTATAAAAATTCACCAAGCGAATGAGATAGATGAAGAATATGGAGAATTATCGCTAAAGTCTCACTTGTTTTTGAACAGCCCTCGTATAGTGCTGATAACTTACGATGTCATATAACCAACATCTCTGATCGAATTGTGTCGAAACGTACAGTGCCAAAATACGTTGGGATGTCACTCTGTACTCCTTGTGGGAGAATATAGTTCATTAGATCAAATTCTTCGATATACCAAATATTTTCGTTTCGCAGCTGTGACATGTTTCATGATGCACTTTACCTGATTTCCATGATCCCCTTCAAACCATAACATATTCTATTTTAACACTGGTCCTTCATTTTGATGCCATAACTGCGGATATCCAGTCAGGCTTCTAAATAAAAATTTGCAAAATAAAAGTGCAATAAAATAGGCGATGCTTCATACGTGAAGGTGCAATTATGATTTTTGATTGGTCGATTGTTCAGGTCAGGTGATACGCAAATCATATGGCCTTGAGGGATCCCTATCGGGTTTGGTGATAATAAACTATCGCTGGATTTCGCGAGATTTCGCATGCTTTTTTCTTTTACTAGCTCTCAAGCTATCAAATGTAACCCCATTAGGCTGTTGGTGCTCTCAAAGCAGCTTTCAAAACTGCAAAAATCTTCAATTTTCCTCAAACTTGCCCGGTCAGCTGAGCTCTATGGTTCATGCCGACACATCACATGGGGACATGGATCGTTAATGTATTCCAGTGATTTTCAGTGTTCCAGTGATTTTTTCCCTCTGCACAAGCTATTTTGCAAGAATATTGTGCACAATATTAACTATATTAAATTTTCGATTTCAGCAGGAACACGGAATCAAACCCAAGGCTCAGCATCGAAGAGTGGATTTATTCTTGATCTGAACATTAATCGTAAGTGACTGATCTTTTGATGACTGTCCTCACGAACTATTGTTAATATGACAAACCAGCGCGGTTAAAAAGGCAAACTAGTGACGAAATTCATCCACGAAATTTACTTTCGGTGCAAAAGGCAAATATTTTTCCATACAAGTAAAGGAACCATTTGGAGATTTCCCATAAGTTTGCCCATAACCCTTGACGTTTTTCTATCTGTAAGCTAAGTATGTCCATTGAAATATTTGAAAGTTTTGAATTTTGCGAATTTGGAGCAAGAGACTCGGTCAATAGCAGGACTAAAAACTGATCATTGTGCCTCCACCATTGAAGTGAGAGAGGCAATTACGAGTGAATTGATTTATATTGTTGCCACTAGTGATTACGAGTGGCAATAACAGGCGGCCGCAAATACGAGGCCGAGGCAATTACGATCGATGTTTTAAGACAAATGGGTTATTTAAAGATGATACCACAAGACACCTTTTATTTGATGAGGACAGAGTACACACGGCTGTGTGAGGCTCAGGCATCGCATTCTAGACAACGGTCTCTCATGGCTTCCCAACTTCGCGAGACCATCTTTTCTTTTTCCATTTTTTTCCCAAAACATGCGAATTTCCCAGGCAGATGGATTGGCTACGGAGGCGACGTGAGGTGGACGGATGCTTCCTCAGATTTGAAAATCATGGAATTTTTGTCTGGGAATTGACGGAACGTTACGTCTACTCGCCTCCAGTCGTCTCCATAGTTGAACTACAAATGCGCATTTCTTTCGTTATGACTGAATTCCTGACAACTTTTGTACAACATCGCATTTCTCCCTGACTCACATCCACTTTTTGTCAGAAAGCAAAGAACCATTCCTCCTTGCGTTCTGGTTGAGAGCCGAATTATTATGACAGGACGAAGTAGAGTTTTTTTTAATTTCCCATGCAAAAATTGCCCACATCCAGTGCGACGCCTCTTCATCGCCCTGCACACAGAAGCAAGCACACACAACAACCAAATTATGAAAAAAATGAGCGAAAAATCCAACAAATCAATTGATGGTTTTGATTGGCGGTAAACGATGCAACTTTTGCGACCAAAAGCTCGCAGCATGTGCACGACTGAAATAATCTGCTGTACGAGTATACACAACCTCTTGTGACAGTATTGTTTTCTAAACAATAATAAAATTAAATATCATGACACCGCACACTAGACGCGGTCACAAGACGAAGCAGGAACGTGGATCCTTGTTGCATATTGATTTGCATTATAATGTGTGCTTCTTCTTCAACATCATCATTTGCCATTATGAGCTTACAGCCATACGGTCGGTGGCTCGGAAGAACCTTATTGCACACCTTCGTCTTAGGAGGAGAACAATGCCCCATTTTCGTAACACAACTCAACTCTGCATTCACCAGAGCTCGGAAAGGTTTTTCGGCATATGCCAACCCACCGGATTTCATTTTTAATAAAACCCACGGAAGCATCCATCCATTAAATAGACATCTGAATTGATGTTAACTCCTGGTGTTAGTGCATCTCAATGGGCTCCATGACAATTATTCACAAGATAACCTATACAGATAGTTTCAATAGAAGTAGCCGTCTTAGCCACTGAATGAGACATGTGTTTGTAGAAATGCCTTTGAGCCTTGAAAGTAATTATGAACAAATTTCCATTATCGCCAGAGGCCGATTTGCAAAGTTGTCGACATATCTACCTTTATTGCGCTGACTGACAATACGTGTAAATTGAATTTCTTGTGATGCAAGTTGCCATAGACTCCTGGTGTTAACGGAATTTCTAACGTTATCATAAAAACCCCAAACACGTTAAAATTCAATTTCTTGTGATGCAAGTTGCCATAGATTCTTGGAGTTAACGGAATTTCTAACAGTTATCATAAAAAACCCAAATACTTGAAAATTGAATTTCTTGTGATGCAAGTTGCCATAGATTCCTGGTGTTAACGGAATTTCTAACGTTATCATAAAAACCCAAATACTTGAAAATTGAATTTCTTGTGATGCAAGTTGCCATAGATTCCTGGTGTTAACGGAATTTCTAATGTCATCATAAAAACCCAAAAAATTGAATTTCTTGTGATGCAAGTTGCCATAGATTCCTGGTGTTAACGGAATTTCTAACGTTATCATAAAAACCCAAATACGTGAAAAATGAATTTCTTGTGATGCAAGTTGCCATTGATTCCTGGTGTTAACGGAATTTCTAACGTTATCATACAAAAACCCAAATACGTTACAATTGAATTTCTTGTGATGCAAGTTGCCATAGATTCCTGGTGTTGACGGAATTTCTAACGTTATAAAAAAAAACATATCCTTTCACCTTTCATTTAAACGAATCCATGAACATTGTTGCCATTTTTCTCATTTTTCCGTATCTACAGCGAAATTCAGAACCGCCGTGATTGACCGTGTCTATGATTTTGAAAACATTGACAGAGAGGTTGGTACCTTGGAAATAGATGGAAACAACTCGATATATTACTTTCCAACTGATTACGATAAGGACGCATCCCAAACAGGTAACATTTTTGACAATTTAAATTTTTTTATATTTAATTTTTAAAGTGAGAGAGAAAAAACACACGCAGATAATCATGGCCAATAATTAAAATCAATCATTGATCATTGCTGCATGCATTCAAAATGCAAACAAAATAATGTTGTGTTATTAACTTACCAATGCGGTGCACCCTGTAGACCGTCGGTTTATTCAACATTATCCAAGAGATTACATATCCAGCCATTAGTCCCTTGGGGATATGCCATCGATTATTTTTGTAGCACAATAAATTCCCAGGTTTACACAACACGACAGAGGCAGAGAATTCAATGTTTTAATGATACATCAACCAGTCAATGGTTGGTTTGCCCTAGACAAAATGTAGGACGACGAGGGCATCGCATGGTAAGAGAAAGAAAGGAAAATCGATTAAGAGAAGTGTTTGCGGATTGATGAGAAAACAAAGTGGTCTATTTTATGCAAACAGAAAATTTGAAAAAAAAATTGATTTGGAAAGCTGTTCAATTAACAGGAGTCGGCCGCTGTCTCCCATCTGAGATTCACATTTGCTGGCCAAGTGGCCAAGTTTCAAACTTGATAAAATACCAAAGCGATTTATCTAACCATTGTATTTTGCATCACGCATATTTGAAATGGGTAACCTAGAGCCAGATTGGTGTAAGTCAAAAATTTTGCATTTTGGGTTTTTGGTGTCTTTGGAAAGAGCACAAAATTCTGCGCAAATTTTTGCTCTACAGAAATTTTGAAAATTTCAGTAGAAACCCTTGAAAATTCCTGAAACAAATATTAAATTCTTTGAAATTTCAATTTTTACCATGCCAGAGCCAGAGTGGGGGATCGTCACTTCTGCCACTCTGGCTCAACAATTTCGAGAAATTGGATGATTTTCAGCTGGAGCCAGATTGTGGCAAGCTGGATTCATTGCACACTGGTCCAAATTTTATCTTTAAAAAACCGGAGAGCCAGAGTGCAAGATATGATAAAACAAATTGAAAAACTCCTGAAGTGCATTCCGAGTAACCCGAAGCCTCATTGATGACATGTGAGTTATTTACAATGTTGATCTCTTGGCAGACTCCCAGAAGTTTTGTTGATTTTATTTCTTTATTGCTCCAATTATTACCAGGAGCTCACGATGGGCTGCTCAAGATGTGTAGTGTTCACGATGGGCTGCTCAAAGGAAAGACCCTCCGCCTCAGCACACCAAATTGATAGGGAAGGCCACGTTACCGATCACAAAGCTGCTTCTCTCCTTTTCTTTTTCCGAGTACGCGTCCTTTGCTCGCCGAGCTTTGGAATACAAGAGCTCAGCTACCTGGCTCTGTCGTGCATGCTTGGTTCCAGAGTGTCTCTTTGAACAGGCAAAGCTTTGGCCCCTTTTCCTTTTTCGTTATTTTCTTTTTGTCCATTCTTTACGTTCTGGGCAAGAAATTAAGCCCATCCCACTTCCTTCGCCCGACACATCGGTCAAGACAAACATATTTGGCTGTTTTCCAACCGTCCTGGGATGTGATCCGATTCATTTCATGGGTAACTACATGCGGCGCACAATAGGACATCAGGGGTGCAGTATTGTCTCTGCATTGACAAAGCGGCTCATGCTGAACAGTGTCTGCTATTTATATTTCGCATCTTTTTCGGCCTCTGCAAACCATGTGATTGCCGCAGGTCCTTCTTTGCGCTACCTGCATTGGCCATCATTCATAGTGAAGTTGTTATCTTCGATTTGACCTGCTTCTTGACCTTCCCGATATTTCAATTTCAATTTTTCAATTTTAATTTCAATTGCTGAATATATCGCAATTAACAATCAGCTACAAACAGCGTCGTCAATAATAAAAAATGGAATGAAGTTAAACAAAAGCAGAAATCAATCTTCACAAAACCAGAGGAACAAGTAAATCAAACCAAATATGGAATATTTGTAACAACTGTAAGCAAGAGTATAGGTACCTATTTCAATGGCAAAATAATTTCTGTCCCATCCACATAAGCAACTAGGCACTTCGAGTGACTCTAAGATGAGCAGAGTTTGACGGGAGGGCATTCCATTCCCGAAGGGTTTTTGGAAAGAATGAATGAAAATATGGGTTGAACTTTATTATAGGTACAAAAAACTGGGACAGGTGATTTGACCTGCAGTTGGTATTTTTGGGATGGAAATTGCCTGGCAAGATTAATGCCGAAGTGCCGCTAAAATAGTTCTTCAGAATGGAAAGCCTTCGCAGAGCCCTCCTCTCCCTCAGTGTCGGAAGCATCAAATCCTCAAGCATGGCAGTAACACTAGATTTCCTTGAAAAGTCATTCTTTATAAAACGGGCAGCAGCTCTCTGAACTTTTTCCAATGCCTCAATGTGACAAATTTGGTAAGGGTCCCAAACTGAGCTGGCATACTCAAGAATGGGGAGAACGGTTGCCATGTATGCTTTCAATTTCACTTCCTTGGCAGCATGGGACAGATTTCTACGAATGGCTCCCAGAGCAGACTTCGCTTTATTTATGGTGGCATTCACGTGTTCAGTCCACTCTAGATTACCAGAGAGAACAACACCGAGATACTTTACAGAGGTGTCGCTCTGTATGGTAATCCCAGCGAGTGAATAGCAGCTGTCGGATGGAGGTGCCGGCGGATTCAAAGCTCTGACAAAAGAAATTGCCACACATTTTGCAGCATTAATCGTCATTTCCCATCTGGCGCACCAGTTCTCAATCATGCTCAGATCATATTTAAGAAGTGCAACAGCCTCTCTGCTGGGAATTGGTGTGTAAATTACGATGTCATCAGCAAATAAACGCATTGAACATTTTACCTCAGTAAACAAATCATTAATAAATAAGATAAAAAGCAGCGGCCCTAAAGAACTACCCTGGGGGACCCCAGAAGTTAAATGCAGATGCTGGCTTGACTCACTCTCAGAAACTCTGACATGCGCCTTTCTCTCCGCGAGGTACGATTCCAAAATTCTGAGAATTTCGGTTGGAAAGCCGTATTTGCGCAGTTTCAACAAAAGAAGATTGTGACTGACCATGTCAAAGGCTTTCTGGAGATCAATAAAGACAGCATCGACAGGCAATTTGTGTTCCAGATTAGAAGCAACATCCTGCACAAAGCCAATTAGCTGGGTTTCACAAGAATGCGATTTCCGAAATCCATGCTGATTTGGGTGCAGAAGGTTCGATTCTTCAGCGTATTTTGAAATGGAATTGAACAGAAGCTTCTCAAACAATTTTGGAACTCCAGATATTAAAGAAATAGGACGATAATTAAGAGGATTTGCCGCACTGCCTTTCTTTGGGACCGGAATAACAGTTATGTCTTTCCAATCATCTGGGAAGAGCCCTGTTTCAACAGTTTTGCGAAAGAGAATTTCCAGAAAAGGTGCTATTGAAAATTTCAAACCTTGGAGCAAACGCATGGGGATATTGTCCGAGCCAGTTGCTTTTCGAGATTTCATTTTACAGATAGAATCAAAAATGTTAAAGACAGAACAATTCTTGTCAAGATACAACAAAATTCTGCACTGAGGAGCGTGAAGCGACTCAATATGTGCAATTGAACATTCGCTATTTTGCGAAAATGAAGGGATATGAAAAGTGCTGCGGTCAACGAATGTGTCCTTATCACAAGGGTTACCTTGTGCCTGCCGCTTTGGAGGCGATGTGGAAGTCCTTGTCGTCCTGCTCGTATTCTTCGAAAAAGTTGTTTGAAAGCAAGCAACAAAAGTATCGGCTTTCTCAACTGCGTTGTGAATCAGGGAACCATTTTCAGCTATTAAAGACGGTATATTATTGTCAGCCCCCCTGCGCTTGCGCAGATATTGCCAAAAAGGGATTGAATGAGGTGCCGAAACAAGCTTGTCTACGTATTCTGCAAAAAGCCGTGAATTGTGTTGCATACTTTGAAGCTTGAGGTGGTTTGCTTGGCTCATATTAAATTCCGTCGGATTTTTAGCTGCCTTCGTTTGCCATCTCCTGCGAGCCCGTTGCAGCCTTCGTAGATTGCCATTTACCCAAGGGTAACGAGCATCGATAACGGAAGAAAATACTGGGATGCCCTCATAAACATGCAGCAGCAGAGTTTTCAAAAAGAGCCAAAGCTCATTGGTGTTTGCACCAGTGGAAGAAAGAGCTTGAAACTGATAGAAGTTGGAAGAAAGGAATGCACTCATCGTGTCCCAATCGACCATATCAAAACGCTTCATGCTCCGTGTCTGTTTAAAGTTTATGTTTCCAACAGAGCCGGATGCAAGATGAAAAGTGCTATGTACAATTAAATCCTTGTCCGCTGGTGGATTGTCTTGAAGAAAGCCGTTGCCACACGTGGCCTGCGAGAGCAAGAATAAATCGCTCCTTTCCTGAATGTGGAATGCTCTCAATCATGTCGTCAATGAACAATATCCAAAGAGGATGCTCTCGAACTTGGGCCATTGCCTTGACAGAAGCTTCTACAATCTGCGTTCTTTCTCGCCCATGGAATACTTTAAAATTTCGAGTTTTGCCTGGGAAAGTCAGGGGCTTTTTCGTCGGGACAGCACAGCAGAGAATGTCGCAACGCTGCTCAAAGACAGGTTTTAGCTCAAATACACTTTGAAACTTGCGTGTTTCAAGTCATTTACCGTGCAATCCGAACGACTTCAGATACGCCCCTGAAAGCGGCAAGGATTTTGATGATTGTTTGAAATGCTTGTCGTTACATGGGAACTCGGGTGGCAATGAGTCCATCTCAGCTGCGTCTGCTAAATTTTTATAACCAGGTCGCTATTTCCCACAAGGAAGGAAAAATACTTTTTAGTCGATTTGACGGGCATTTTGTACTGACTTTGTGCTCCCGTCTGAAGGCAGTCGCTTGCCCCCGTCCGAAGACGGTCGCTGCTGGCCCAGGGGGCAGGGAGAAAAACCGGTCAAAGCGGACCGGAGAAAAAACTCCCTGCCTCCCGGAAAAATACCTGACGCACATGGTATTCTACATGGGCCTGTTCACTTTTTGGCGAAAGTACAGAATGGCTCTCAGAAGGACGTCCGCATAGCCAATTTCCGGTTAAGTAATTGTTGTGTAGGTTAGTTTTTTTAGTTAGGTTAGGATATGATAGGATAGGATGCGGGAGGTTAAGTTAGACGAATCACTCTCCTAAATTTCTGGGTGTGTTTCTTAAGAAAGCGAGTTTTAGTCATTGCGCTATTTCGGCGTCATTTCGCTTGAAAACAATGGTTTCTCCTGCACAACAGAGTTCAAAAACTGAGCCGATTCACGGCATCCCACAGCGATCAGAGTGCTTTCGTTTTCTGGTCCACGCCCTTGGGATTCCACTTTTTGAGAAGAATTTGGAAAAACAAAAATGTTCAAACGCAGTTCGTGTGCCAGTGCGATTTTTAAAACGGGAGACATTCGTTTTGCCAACTCCCAACTCCATAATAGGTTCCTGAAACTGGCCTTGTGAAGGACCAAATGGCTGTACCAAGTGCACTCACTTCTGGCAATAAGATGGACCAAGTTAATTTTGCGGTAACACTTTCGAGTATCCGCCCACCGCCACACCCGCCGTAGCCGCCGCAGCCACCACAGCTGCAGCCGCCGCAGCCGCCATAGGCTGCGGCAAGTCACCGGGCCTTCGATCTTCCTTTTATGTATTTCATTTTCATTTTGTTTATTTTTTTTATTGATTTTTGTTCTTTGTTCTTAATTTTCAATCGAATCTGATACGATATTTTTGTAACGTATAGTTTGCGACAAAATGTCAAAAATCAACGAAAATGGTCAGTCATTTTTCATTTTCAGGTGTCGATTCAGACAGTTTTTTTTATATCAGAAAACCGCTGTCTGCAGCTTGTGAAAAACTGTTGTCCGCATCTGTTGATATCAACTCCAAGTTCACTTATCACAAAATCCTGCGACCGAAATTATTTCCACGAGGGAGCAAGCCGTGGAGTGGTCCATGGTCAATGGCCTTCTGCCGCGTAACAAAGCTTGTCATGTTTGCAACTCCGACATGAAACTGGTTCAGTCCACGCACGGTGACAAGAAGAGTGTCCAGATTGGCTCATATTTTCGATGCCAAAAAGGAGACCCACCCCAACACAGAATCCGATGTTCGATTGCCAGAGACACCCTGCTGCTGGCTTCAGGAAATGAACAAATATATTGATTATTATAAATCAGCAAATATAGATGGAAAGTTTTAAAAGGATAGCATCTCTTTGTTGCACTTTACATTTTTGGCAATTTTTGTAGTTTCAGAGTTTTCTTTAAGAAGTTTCAGATAGTTACAAAATAGATATCGCCTGCTTTATTCAACAATGCTCTAACTGGCATGTGTGCATTGTATTAGATATGGCCGTTTATGCAACAATGCACAAACTGCACTATTGGTGCATTGTTAAGCACATATGTCTGTTACAGAATATTACATAAATAGGCGATATTATATTCAATTGAAGTTTCATTGTGTTAATAATAAAAATGCAATGAAATGAAATACATAAAAGGAAGATCAAAAGTCCGGTGACTGGCCACCACAGCCGATCTGTGCGGCTGAGGTGGCTGCAGCTGTGGTGGCTGTTGTGGCGGCGACGGATGCTGTTGTGGCGGCTGCGGCGACTGTGGCGGTAGGCAGGTATGCGAAAGTGTTACCAATTTTGCTTTGCGCCTCTGTACGATAGTATAAAGTGACTGGGTATTCCGTTTTTCATGCCAGCTTCTGTGCCAGGACTCGACGGGAAAGATGCAAGCAACCCAGATTGCAGAACTTGCGCAGGCTTTTGTGTCATGCTCGCACAGTGCCCCTTGTGTCGTTGCAAATTGACGCATCCTGCTCCCAAATGGGGTTGAAGATAGAGTTGACTTATAGGTACTCCTTGAATGGCCCGGTTCTTTTATCTTTGACAGCTAAACATCCCCGATAACGAACTAAACCCATGGTTAAATCTAAAGAATGCTAAATAGTCTGTTATTGCCATGATGTTGTCATGTTTAGTGCAATAAAGGGTCAAAGTAAAAACTCGGATCTGTCTAATTTCAGTTTTTGCCAGCAAACAACATTACCCATTTTTGCTTTCATGCAACCAATATTTTCCGAGGACGGCTGGTCCTCTCTCAAAAGTTATTATTGGTTATGTCACTATTTATTGGCATGAGTGTGCTTCACAAAATATGGGGAAAACAAAAGCTGCAGGATGGTCTGGATTTGTCTGTGCTTCAGAAGAGATCACTGATTCAAAGATCAGTGAAGAGATCAGTGATGTGTCTGTCATTTGATTCATTATGATACTCGCATTTCGAAAAAAAAACTTTCTTCAAAGGTCATTTCCATTCGTAGAGCTTAAGACTTTATGAAGGCTGATCAAGGATCAGAAAATAACTGTGCACTAACACAGGTGCCTAAATGCAGAATGTTGAACTCTGGCACATTCGCTGACTGTTCGCATTCTCAGATAGTGGGTATACAGTTCTTCCATGAAATGGGTTCCATCCAGAATGAACTTTCGACTTTACCCTAAAATTGCTTTACATGAAAGTTTATCGCCAAATCCGCATTTCTATTTTAAACTTAACCAGGCGATGGCCAGATCTTCCTCTGAGGTCATTCCGTGAGGTCTTTGGGGCGAAAAATGGTTAAATATTCCATTTTTGCAGCTATTTACGAGTAGAAAATACTGTCGGAAGAACACCGGGCATCTTACCATGAAGAACCATCATGAAGAACATCTTACCCAATAGGCACAAAAGGAACTGCCTAAAGTCCATTCCAAACTTGATGTTGTCTGGATTTTAAAATGAAACGCCGCCAATGAAGCCAGGGATGTCCAAATTCCGGCTTAATTTTTCGAAATTGGCCTAAGCATTTTTTCTCAACTTTTTCTGGCACCAAACACGGAATTCGTGCCTCAAAAACGGAAGGCAAAGAAGAAAATCAATTTTCCATCTGGGATCAATGACAATCGCTTGGCAAATCGGGAAAAATGGGCATTTTGAAATTGAAATTGTACTTGCAGTCATGTATCGCTTTTCATTCTCATATCTATGGTTTACAATGCATACATTGCACCAAGAAGGGCATTCCATTGGTTCTGATACAATGATGTTTGATAACAGAGTGTGATATGGCGCTGTTGAGCTGTCCATTATCTGCGGTATCACTTTCCAAGCCGTGTGACAATCGCATCAGCATTCACGCGAAATTCTGCGGGGATTCGGTTTACATGCTCGAAAACAATGCAAACAAATTTTTTGGAATTTTTAAAAAAAATTGAAAAATGTTTTTTTTTTAATTTTTTTCATGTTTGAAAAAATCTGACCCTCAGAAGCCCCACTTTCCCCTTTACCCTTAAACTTCAAAAACTGCACTACCATTTCACGGTTAGCACAGTGCCGACGCAAACTGTTTAACCCGGGAGTTCATTCAACCCGCAGAGGACATCAAGTTTGGAATGGATTGTAGGGGCGAAATGTATTTGAGGGCGAAATATTTTGGGATGAGAATATCTCATCTTGGACATTTGACAGGAAATGAATTTAGAAAATGTGATGGCTTTATTTTCTGAGGTGTCCTCGCTCACATTACGGGAGCCGCATAAATTGAGACAAAGGTTACTTTTGCTTAAAAGTTCATCTTTCTGTCAAGCTGGTGCCAAGTGCGAACTTGTGGTGGTTTCCAGAAAAAATAGAGCAAGGTTTGCGCGATGCGGTTTTTTCCGTGGGGCGTTCAAGTCAAGCGCAATTGCGCCGCGAGGAAAATTTGACCCCCTGCCTCACATTTTAAAAAGGTGTATGGCAGGCATGTTGTCACATTTGCTCCCCGAAGCAAATTAATTGGACTTGAACTCTCCTCGGTAAGAGTTGGATTTGGTGCACAGCATCAAAATCCTTGTAGATCAGACCAACTCATTCTTCAGCGCTTGTGATTTTAGAAGTTTGTTACCACAAATAACTGACAAAAATGAGCAATTGAGAATACGTATCGTGCACCAATAACGGTCAAAGGGAGGGGGAAACGAGATACTCGTACCTAGATATAACAAAATTTTGTTGCTCTGCAGAATAATGACAAGAAAATGAAGCTGAACAACAAGAATGAATATTTTTCGAATTTTGATCACCATCCCTGCAGCAAAGACTTTTCCAAAGCATCGCAGTTCAAGTGATGCTGATTCTTCAAAGGGACAAATCCTAAATTGGGACAAGTTTAGTATATTCCTGAAATCTGACAGAGTTTTTGGATGGGATCTGGCATTGCTTGTAATTTAAAGCACGAATCATGGCATTATGGAAAAAATCCTGCTCCAACTTGGCAAAATATGGAATTGAAGCACAGCTACAAGAATTTGGAATTGAAGCATTTTGGAGTGGAATTTTGGAACAGAATGATTTTGTTGCAATCGCCACCAGAGTGCGAATTTGAATCAATAATGCAGGCACAAAATGTTAATGTTGGTTGCCAGTGAAATTTCTTCATCTTGATGAGCATTTCGTCGACATCCATTGCACACATGTTGACAGATCTAAAGATAGAATTTTGAGTTTGAGTGATTTCATGGGTGATTTCATGGGTCGTTGTGGATCGTTGTGGGTGATTTTATGGGTCGTTGTGGATCGTTGTGGGTGATTTCATGGGTCGTTGTGGGGTCGTGTGGGTCATTGTGCGGGTCGTTGGGATCTTGTGGGGATTTCGGGTCGTTGTGGGTCGTTGTGGATAGTTGTGGGTCGTTGTGGGTCGTTGTGGATCGTTGTGGGTGATTTCATGGGTCGTTGTGGGTCGTTGTGGGTGATTTCATGGGTCGTTGTGGGTCATTGTGCGGGTCGTTGTGGATCGTTGTGGGTGATTTCATGGGTCGTTGTGGGTCGTTGTGGGTCGTTGTGGGTCGTTGTGGGTCGTTGTGGGTCGTTGTGGGTCGTTGTGGGTCGTTGTGGGTCGTTGTGGATCGTTGTGGGTCGTTGTGGGTCGTTGTGGATCGTTGTGGGTCGTTGTGTGTTTTACAGGGTACCCTCTCGTTAGTCGTTGGAGTGATGCCTCGGTTACATCGAATTTTTCATTAAGTTTTATTTCACCCAATTTTTCATTGAGTGTTATTCCTTTTCTATGATTGGACGGTACAGCAATATTGGAAAATGTTACCTTTTCCCAAAATTTGGAGAAATAATGAAAGTTACATTATCTCGTCGGGTGGGTGCGAAAAGGCAAACGCTGCCTACGGGCGAAAAATAGTCAAATAGGGCCCTGAACACCGGACTCACAGAAAATCACTATCCAAACGTTTGGAACTTTGCGCTGTATGATTGAAATTCGTGTAACGAGTCAACGAGTGCAGCGCACTACTGAGGGAATCCCAACAATGCGTTAGCGCCCCAATTTCCAATGGGCCTTGATTGGCCAGGCCTTCGGAATTTCTCCATTGAACAATAAGATGTTTGTCGAGCTCAGCAACGGTGTATCATTTGAATTCAATTTGCACCAAAAATGCACTTCGTGAAATGCATTTCAATTCAACAAAAGAAAAAGTAGAGCAATACCATTTCGATCGTTGCCATGACGCACATTAAAATGTTGAGGAGAGCAATGATTTTTCTATCCGCTTGAAAGGTCGAAGTGAGTGAAGGTTGAGCACAGATCGGCCAATTGACAAATATTTGAAAACCGAGAGAGCTTGTTGCAAATTTGCCGAAGGAGAGACAACAGCAGCATCTGATTCGACTCAAAAAGTTTTGTGAACATGCTCAGTGCGTGTGTGTGCAAATCTTGAAAGTGGAATACGCAGAATCATTTTGCAAAAATTGGATTACAAAGTAAAGGGGGGTTCATATTCCTGCCGCAACCTCGTTTTGGTCTTGCGGAGTGGGACAGTGGTCTGTTTCCATCAAAGTTGCGGATCCGAGCAGAGGCCAGCTCAAATCATTTTGTCGTCCTTGATGCATTTTTTCCCGAATTTCGTTTTCTCGTCTTCTTCCTCGGAATTTATCGTTGCAAAATCCGCAATGCTTCTTCTGTCTGCATCTGCTCTTATCAAGGCTGTTGTCGGCCCACAGCACAGTGTAAAAATAAATCCCTTAACAATCACGTTATTTAATGGCGAATTTGAAAATTTCCAAACATAAGATCTCCTCACAAAATAAGACTTTTCCTTTTTGCACAGTTACAGCCTGAAACATTCCTCCTGCAAAACGTTCATCCATCGTTAACAATTCTGATCATGGGATATGATTTTTCTTTATCTCGTACCACGCGACTTTGGTAAATAAGACACTGCCCTTTTGGTCGTCCACTCAACGCGCATTGGACCGTTTTTGCCACAGTACCTTTTCCTGTGAACCAAAAATAACAAACTTTGGCCCATCAATCTGCTGCATGGGCCTGTTCTTTGAGGAAATTCATGGCAGCCAATCTTCTGACCTAGCGAATCGCGACTCAAGCACCATAGTCTCAAAGCCTCTTGCATCGTCTCCTCTCGAAACAGGCACATTGAACGCCTTGAAGTGAAGGCCTTTTTCTTTACCTACGGGCCATCTGCGCCAGTGAGCATGAAGGAGCAGGAGTTCGACGCCAGTGAGCATGCGTCAGTGAGTATGACGAGCAGGCAGTCGTACAGCCCAGATGAGAAAGGGGACCCATTTTTGTCGGCGGGCTCAAAAGCTCCGCAATATCGTTTATTTATGGCATCATAAAATCACTCAATAAATCACGCACTGATTGCAGGTCGCTCAGCTGGAGCAAACCAACGAGCAAACCAACCGTTCATGGGCCAATGCCAGTCTGAATAAAAGGAATTTAACTGAGAGCCAGACTGCCACAACCAAAACCACCACTTTGGCAATCCACTTTCCAATCAATCAAAGGCCACGAGCCAAAATGTAGAAGAACGTATGCCACTCTGGCTCTATAAAGGTTCTTTTTTCGATCACAAAACTTAAAATCGCATTTCCCAAAATCATGAAAACAACACTTACCCCAATCTGGCTCTAGGTTAATAACAAGCTCTAAGGTAAAATATCACATTCTGAGCAAGTTTCTGTTGTAATGGACGAACTTGTTTTGTGTAATCTGTCGTATGAAGTATCTCTGTTTCTTGCAGTGTTGTGGGATTAGTGTTGAAATCTCAGGGCGCCTTTCATGAAAATTGGCGGCCGAAATCACATTCACCGCGCTAATATGGAGCCTCGAAAACCCTGAGCATGAAACTCGCCCGGAAAACACGAGGTCACACTTTTTTTAAATTTATTAGGTATTAAATCACGAGCGGAAATTTTTTACCTATCAACCGGCAACCAATGCCTAGATTTGCTCATCGCCATGCCCTTCTCGAAACCATTACACAAGATAGAAGTAGATATATAATTGCATATGATGACACGAGATGAAACTTGTATCATTTAATCTGCAAAAATGAAATGTAATTAATTAAAAAGGTATACGTTATTGAACTTACAAGTAGATATCGCAGAGGCCACCAACATAGAGATGTATACAATATATATGTACACCAATATATGTACGTATACACCAATATACGTATATGTACACTAATAGAGTGCTTTCTTCCATAGTATGGTCATCATAAGAATGAGTTTCTTTCTAAAGAAATTGGAATTCAGAAACAGATCTTCACGGTTGAAAGAAACACGTTCAGGAAATTCACAGTTCACTCAAAAGATAAGATACATTTAGAGACCATGGGAGACCTACCTGCCCGAACCATCCAGGCGGATTGGTTGAAGGGGGTTGTAAATGCTAGAAATGCTAGATAATTCCGGTTTTGTTCCTCCTACACAAACTACGGTTTTCTTTCAGCAGGGTATTATTTGATGCGGGATACCACTATCTGTTTTTAGCGGCCGGATATCCTCGCCTACAGGCCATGTCCCACGCAGTAACTGGGAAGTTTGTGTTATTGCAGAAATTCTCCAGGAACGCAGGAATTTTGCAGACAGAATGGCATTCCATAAATGAACAGTACGCTCAAGAATGAGATATTCAGTTTAACAAAAAAACATTTTTCGCGGATCATCACATCCTGCAGAAGAATCATTTTAGTTGCAAATAAACTTGGTAATTTCACCTTGACGTACAGCAACAAAAACCATGTGGCTGATCCAACGTCTAACAACGTCTAAACAATTGTCACGCTAACCAAAGGAAGAACCTTGAGGCAGAGTAACATGCCCAAGAAGACAACTCGAAGCCATTTTTCTTCAGAGGCCAGAGTTATTTTCATAATGGAAAACTATCCCCTTTTACGATAAGATTCGCACTCTGTTTTAGGAGTTACCAAATAAATCTGCTACTTTTTGATTGATTTGGCTTAATGCTCAAATAAACCCTGTTACTGTTACGGATCTGACGTTCTATTTCCTTCTTAAGGATGGAAATACGATAAGCCAGACCACGATTAAAAATGTTCTTCTCGACTTTTAATTCAGATTATCCCTGAGGATGCACCACCTCATGAGACCTTCAGTTCACCAAGGCGGACTTGCATATTTAGTTCTTTTCCTGGCATTTTACAATCCCTTTTGAAGCCATGTTAATATTGATGGAAATTGAAAGATACCTTTTGATAGATACTTCAGGATTCATTTTGTCAGTAACCAAAGACCACTTTGTTGCTCTCACAACAATACTCAAGACAGAATAATTAATCCGGTAATAACTTTTGATCTTTGAAGCTGCCACATTAGAGAAGAAATCTCATGCAAACGTAAAGACTGGAAAATTCAAATATCTCATATTCAATTACCGCACAACAATTATCACGGAGAAGGTTCGTAAAAATACCGTCAACAATCCATCGTGTCATAACAAGTGGCCTGGTGATCATTTATATTACTTGGGAAATAAGAATGAACTAAACATCACTCAGGTGTGCAAGTGTTCCGTACATGGTTCAACTTAATGATAGAGATTGCCCATCAGTATTGCATGACAAGAAACATCATGCGTTAAATGAAGGAAGACATTGTCTCAGTGAACATTATCACAGCGATTGGAGGAGACCTACACTTGATAATCAAATCTTACAGATTTCCTGGTTGGTAGCCATGTCAAAAAGGATGACCCAGACAACTTCCAGTTGTCCAGATGCGACCAGATGCACCATGATGTCAGATGTCCAGATGCACCCAGATGTCTCCGATGCACCCTGACAACTTCCAGTTGCGTCCATTAATATTCAAGGATGGACAGTTGATACGCCTAGCAGAAAAACGATTCTCAACATAGGTACAAGCCCACAACACCTCCTTTCCTATCGATTCTTCCGTAAGGAAAACAGTTGTAACCCGGTATGTTTCACAAATCTGCTTCCCCAACTCTCTCCCAAGTTTCTATTACCAATTATATGAACGCACGATTGCAGGATACTCAGGCGTGCACAAATTTTATCAAACGTTTTTGACAGGCTTCGTATAATGCAGTTGACTAGAGTAAGGCTATTGCCACCAATAAAGTTACAAAATGTGTGTGGAGAAATTCGAGGTTTTTTCACGAGGAGCCATTGCCACCAAGAAGTATTATCATAATTGGACAAAACCGCTGTGTGAAAATTAAACAAATTTTTGCAGGTCGATCTGGTTATTAATTAAAGGACCTTGTCCTCGTCACCTTTTTTACCAAAACACTGCAGTTGAACGTTGGATGTCCAGAGGTATTTCCCGCCAACTGCTTTACATATTCCTTGTCCTCAGCAGCCTTTTTTTCATCATAACACTGCAGTTGAACGTTGGATGTCCAGAGGTATTTCCAGCCAACTGCTTTACATATTCCTTGTCCTCAGCAGCCTTTTTTTCATCATAACACTGCAGTTGAACGTTGGATGTCCAGAGGTATTTCCAGCCAACTGCTTTACATCTATCTTCCTTGTCCTCAGCAGCCTTTTTTTCATCATGACACTGCAGTTGAACGTTGGATGTCCAGAGGTATTTCCAGCCAACTGCTTTTCATATTCCTTGTCCTCATCAGCATTTTTTTCATCATAACACTGCAGTTGAACGTTGGATGTCCAGAGGTATTTCCAGCCTACTGCTTTACATATTCCTTGTCCTCATCAGCCTTTTGTTCATCATAACACTGCAGTTGAACGTTGGATGTCCAGAGGTATTTCCAGCCAACTGCTTTACATATTCGTTGTCCTCAGCAGCCTTTTTTTCATCATAACACTGCAGTTGAACGTTGGATGTCCAGCCAACTGCTTTACGTATTCATTGGAAAGAAAAGGGGGGTTTTTTT
>JASGXE010020455.1:0-42167 GCA_030068105.1 Sinentomon sp. SZTP_YWyxl
GAATCCCGCTCAAAACCATAATTTGTATGGTTTTGGGCGGGATCCCGAGGGAACCAAACGCGAGGAATCCCAACTAAGACTCGCGGTCTTAGTTGGGATTCCGAGGGAACCGCAAGCGAGGGAGGGAGAAGCGCAAGGGAAAGGGAACCGCAAGGGAGAGGGAACCGCAAGGGAGGGGGAACCGCAAGGGAGAGGGAACCGCAAGGGAGACCGCACGCGCTGGGTTTTTGCTCTGAAAGCAGAGCGGAAGAGAAGAAGAGAGCAAAGGGAGGAAGAGGGATTCACAAACGTAGGGAGAGAGCCCCCATCAGCGACTCAACTTGGCCTCACAAACGTGTGAAAGCCTGTGCGTCGGGAGAAGATCATCCGAACGTCGATAGAATCATAAAAAACAGAGTTCCTGCTCGAGAGGAGAGTTATTCCACAGCGATCTCGGGCCACCCTCTAGTGAGTACAAGCCGGTATGATAGGTGGATGCTCTACTCCAATCGTGCAGTGAAAGGAAAGGGAAGAAAGGAAAGGGAGAGGTGAGGGAAACAGATTCACCACTTTATTTCCTCGGAAAGCCGCGGACTTTCCGAGCGTGGACGAGATCTGAAACAGGGACTAAATTGAATTGATTAGAACCGTGGTCGGACAGATGCCAGACAGGGTTTACGTGACACGAGGCCCTACCTGCCGAAGCATGCCGAGATCCGTTCTCAAAAAATAAATGAATCTGAAAATTCAGGCATGAGGAATTACCAACCGCAGACAAGAATTAACTTGCCGGGTTGACCTGGCCATACCAATTCAAATTCATATACTCCAGTCACACAACCTTCATCAAGACAGCTCTAAGGGTATTCCCCTTGGTAGGAGTCTCAACTCGGGTATGAGCGACCAGAGCAATCAGTTTTCCTTCCTGACAGAAGTTGTCAAATTTTGCCAAAATCGGCTCCAAACGAATACGAGTCGGAACTTCGTTTCTGGACGATGGGTGTTCCGTCCAGACATAGCAGCTAGGATTTGCCACTAATGTGACGCCACTACCCTAACGGTGCCTAGCAAGGTGTTGGGAAGGTACCTATTTGCTCGGAAAACCCAGGGGAAACGCGAACTGCTAGGAAATCGGAATATCCTGAACCGAAGTTTGGAAGTGACTGGTGGCGCCATCCCATCAGACTTGTGGGAAGTAAGAATTGGAGGTTCCGCGTACCATTTTGGTTGTGTTGCGGGATTTTTCCGAGAGATGGCAGTAAGATCAGCTGATTTGACACTCGATAGATGGCACTGTCGGTCCACAACAGGCACAAGGTGAGAGATCCGAGTGGGCGGAGCAGTCACTATCATTTTGATATATCAAACCGAGCAGCGATGGAGACGTTGCCATTTGGCCACTGGCGAGCCGAGGTGACGGACCTATGCTCTCGCCAGTTAAGGGCGAACTGAGCCTGCTGACGGAGGAAAGTAAAGATTCCCTGGGGACCGAATCCCCTAGGCTGTGGTGGGACTGCGTCGACTGGCCTACGGTCCCTGTCCCGAAGCGGCTTAAGGGTGGAAAGCCCCTGGGTATGTCTTCATCGTGGGAGGTTGCAGGGAAGGGTCGGGATAGCCCGCAATGACGCGCATAGGCAGGGAGGGGCTAGGTAGCCTAGGGCACTTCTAGGGTATCGCTTGATTCTCAAGCACTGGGAAAGTCTCACCCACGATCATGAGGATGAGTCACCTTTGCCCGGTTGCTATCCAGCTTCACCAACGATCATGGGGATGAGTCATTCTCTCCCTGGAAAGTTTCCTTCACCCTATTACGTAATTATGACGTCAGGGGAAGGGTAGGGGCCCCCTGGGGAGGCGAAAAAGGGGCGTGGCCGCCCTATTGTTTGCCGGTTGCCAGCGAACACACAAAACTCTAGGGTGCCCGCAGATTCATCTGAATCGCCAGTTCCCTGATCGCATTCGCTAGGAAGGTTCTTTGGGCAAGCATTCACCCTTTGAATCTGCTGATCCCGGAGCACCGCTGTTCAAATGTGTTGTCGCGAATCATGCGGTTTCGCGGCTTTGGTCCTACGCGGACACTGACCAAAACTCTATAGGGCGAGGCGGGAGCGGCCAACGCGGGCTGAAGGCTTGTCCTGAATGCCGAAACTCGCGTCGATTGCGCAATTGATTGCGTCACATGGATTTGGCGCTGACCATAGGGTGGCCCCGGCGGCCGGGCGCGCTCCCCGGATACCCAAACACACGCTCATCAACGTGCGTGGCTCTATATTTCCAAGACTGTTTCCAAACAGTAAACCGCAATGGTTCAAACGAATGCTCCACAGAATTTGGGACGGTCTGTACATCGCGGGGGTCCCGTCTGAGTCCATACAGACTGACGGTACATGTGGGTGGTGGGTAGGTGATCGTAGGAGGACTGGGCGGGGTAGGGGTCTCCCATTTAACCCCATACAGACCAGCGTATGCCCCATATTTTTCAGGTACAACAAACAGCAGGTAATGCAAAATTAAAAAGGCGCATTCGAATTCTGAAAGTTGAATTGCGAGGTATGTTTAAACAATTGCAAAAAAGATGAGCTCACGGTTGCCTGAAGCGGAGGCAATAGCCACCAACTATACATAATTACAACCAATCTTACGAAATCTCAACACATGAGATGATTATTTTAGAATGACTGTATATCCTATTTAGATTATGAGGGCAGCGTTAAGCTCAGGACCATCTGACTAAGGAGGTGATTAACTTTGGCAAAAATTGTGTGCATTTAAGTCAGTATTTTGATTTTGGATCGGCGTTCCCTGACAGTGTTTTACATTACCAGGTTTACGATAGAATTTAAATAGACTAAATTAATTTCTGGATGAAAAACAAATCCGAAGATACGAGTAATACGAGTACTGCATTCAAAGAGACTTTTATACGAAGGGGCAATCAATTGAATACTGTTTTTGTAAACATCCGCACAATGGAAAAGAGCTATAAACCACTTGCATTCGTATTTCGCAACCTCTCTCTGCGACTAAAACCAACGCTTTCCAATGCTTTCCTCTTTTAGTTTGCCCAATCCAATCCAATCCAATCCATCAAGAGCCAATATGTCAAAAATCAATTAGCTTCCCGACAAAATAGAAAAATATGTATTTTGGAATGTGTTGTTTGCGAGTGGCTTTCAGGAGAACCACACCAACACATACGCTCCAAAGTTCTCCTCAGAGCCATAAGTCTGTTATGGGGAAACAAGTAGCTGACGCTCTGATATAAACGGATTACACATTTATGTTTGTTATGTCTCGGATATCGAGTGGATGAAGCAGACTGACTGCGTTGAGGGATATAGACATGTTTGCGTTTAGACTAAGAGATTAAAAGCCATTATACATATTTCTAGATAACCCTTAAAATCCTGAGGCTTATACTTAATAAATGCGAAGTTCATGGAGGTCATTGTACAAACAACGACAGATTGTTTGAAATGATGCCAAGTACAATAATTCCCACGAAAAGCCGTGGTCGGTCACCACGCAAGTTTCTGAAGAAACACCAACAGGAATGTGGCACCACGTGTGTCCTCATCTGAAAAAGTGAGTTTCGGGACTCCGAAATCTTCGGCGAAAAGTCCGACCACTGTCGTTCAAAAAGGAAGTTGGTAAGTACTCCTTTCTTGGGAGAGCTGTTCTGGAATGGAATTCGGAATTCTCTTCCAGCTTCGGTCCTGTGTTCCCCCTTGACAGTGGACACTCTTCGCCGCCGTCTGACTGCCCAGTGGCGCTAGGTGCTTTTTGTCTTGTCGATCCTATTTTTCTTTTTTTCTTTGGTTTCTTTTTCATATTGGTCTTTGATCATTAGTTTTCCTTTCTTATCACTTCCGCTGATTGTACGTAATGAGCCCACAGGGAAACACCCTGAAAGTCCTGATTAATATTAACATTAACATCCTACATTCCAATTAAAATTCAAGTTTAAATTCAAATGATTTTACAGGTAAACCCTAACGTTTGTGTCCATTATTCGTCCCATTTTTCCCATGCCTGGGTTGGCCGCATCTCACCATCACAAATCCGATTGAAATCAAAGTTTCACAGACTGTCCACTCGTTCAAGAAAACCGAAAGTCTCTGCATAAATACAGAATGACAAAATCATCCACCATTCTTGGGAAATGGTGTTTGCAAACGCAGAAACAAAAACCCATTCTGTCCTACATTCCTACGGGTACAGTCATGATTCTTTCGCCGAAAACCGAGAAACAGAAGTGACTTTGCGTCCGTTCACAGGGGGCGCTCCGGTTGGACCTGGGGATGAAATCAATGCAGTGCAATGGTCTTTCGCATGTCCCGTTCCAAGTTTTTGCAAATGCGAGTCAACCTCGAGTTTTGCGATGAGGAATTGACGGAATTGATCGAGCAGGCTCATTTCAAAGCCAAAGATTGCATCTTTATTGTCATTGCAATTTTAACTGGCGACCTATCAATCTAAAGACTATTTTACACGGTGCATTAATTGTTTTGTGCCAAGAACCAACAGATGCAAAGAACTTTCATTGTTTTTCATATTTAAAAAAAATCACGCTGCCGCATCGGAAAACAAACAAAAATTCCGTCGCTGAATTTTTGGCAATGCAGCCAACAATGTCAGTGGGCAATTGGGATACTCCCTGCAATGAAAAAGAATTACATCCCTGCTGTAAGCAATAACGCGCAAACTGCAGTGATAATCTCAATTAATGTAACAATGCAATGCCATTTTCCGTTTGGATAGAAATTACCTGGATCAGAAATCAAAGTTTTTGCCATCATTTGCTTAGAGACACAACAACCGGCCGTATTCCCCATTGCAACTGACTCTCAAGTTCAACTCAATAGCCAATTCAACAGACGGATTCATTTTTCGCAACAATGGAAAAGGAATAATTAGCGTTGTGCATAGAAATTAAATTTTCGCAACACAAATCTATCCATTGAACTGGTTATTGAGTTGAACTTGAGGGTAAGTTGCAATGGGGAATACCGCCGATTATGACATTGTCGAAATATTTTCTCCATTTTAAGTTTGGACCCAGTACTGAACAATGCTTCCGGTTGTCTGCATAGTGGGAAAAAAACGAGTACCATCTAGTTGCGCCAGCACAGTTATGAAGTAATAACTTCGATTGCCCACACAGAAGTATATAATTACCTTCACGCTTAACACTGATATTCAAAAAACGATTTTCGGCTTCAATGTGCTCCACTCTCACCACCTTTTCAGCTCTCACTCACCCTCTTGATGCACAACACCACTGACTACAGCCCATGCAACGTTCATTTCCGCTTGCATAATAGCGATACCGTTGGTGAATAGGTGTACCTACTATACAGGAGGAGTGTGAACCCCAATTGCTCGATTTTTGCTTTTTAATTTATTAAAGTGAAGCTTTCAACAATGGTATACCTACAGGGCACCAAACAAAACTTTGGAACATTTTCGTGCATGAACAATTCAACAAGTTTCGTCGTTCTGTTACCACGTACCTTTTGTGGCAGTGTTGTGTTTCAAAAAATAAAAAATAAAAAAACTCGACATTCGACAAGATCTTGACTTGACCTCTGTGTTTTCCTATCTTGACCTGAGGTGGACGACAGCCCATTGGCTGGTAGTCGGACCGTTTTTGTCTTGTTTTGACGTCATCCGTGGTCCCGGCGGCGTATTTTAGAAATGCCTACTGAATTGGGCATATCCCGATTTTGGGCGAGACGAAAAAGTGAAAAATAAAGCAAATCTAACCAAACCAAACCTTCTAACCAACCCAATCTACCCTAACCCAACTAACCTAACCTAACCTGACCTTTTTTGGTTGATTTCAACGTTTTTGCACGTTTTTGGAGTGTCTGGACAATAACGCGTGGTCAGATGGAAAAGTGCCCAAAACGGTAGGCATTTATTAAATAGCGTCCCGGCGAGGTTCTGGCAAATATCACCTGAGGGTAGTTCCTCCAGCACCCATCGCTCCAGGCACCCAATCAATAGGTCCTGGCGAGGTGTCTGCATACTTCCGGGTGGAATTGCTGCAGAACCCACCGCTCCAGGTACCAAGACCTTAGTCACAACTGCTGACACTGACGGTTTTACGGCATTGCAAACCCGAGGATGACCGACATCGAGAATCTGCGGGTGATACCTATATTGGCTTCTATGTTCATTTAACCTGCCAAATCTTTTCTGGGCTTTCGCAGCCACTTTCTCTTCATTGTGGGATTTGGAGTTTGATACATTTTTTAGACTTTTCTCTAAATTTTTTGACAAAAGTTTGACAAAAGTTTTGAATATTGGGGACACGAGCCGCCGTGAGGTCATGAACAAGTGTAAGTGGACACCAGCATGTATGCATTATTATAGCAGTGCCTTTATAGTCACCAAAATCTTGAGGTCACGGTTTGACCTTGTTCATAATTTGGCATCAAAAACTCAAATATAAAGATACATTGGTGAGGGAATTGTGATTAAAGGCATAGAAAAAACTGAAACAGAACCATAGTTCTGGTTGCAGCCATAATTTCAGTGGTCGCCACAGTTCTGTCGAGGCCAATGACCGCTGGCTCTGTCGTAGCTATAAATTCTGTCGTAGCAACAGTTCTGTCGTGGCCAATGGCCATATAGTTCTGTCGTAGCCACGGCTCTGTTTCAATTTTGTAACAAAAATAATTTTGACGAGTTAAATTATTTTTTGAAGAAGTCTTCTTGAAGCCAAGCATTTTGGGAGCTGCTGTCCTTGCCGACAAGGATGTAGGTGAAATGCAACAAAATGCAAAAGGTAAAAGAGAAAGCAACGCGTCGCAGGGAATTGGATTTGAATTGAGGAAAACGCTTCAGTGGAGATAATTTTCCGCTGCCACACGACCGGCGTCCGTCTATCCTTCAAATCGCTCCAAACACCACAGATATACGTTCAAACCAAAACGTTTATTCAGCCCCTGTAATCCAAGAGCAATTATTACGCAATTTCCCCCATTCATGCATGTGATCATTTGCAGATTAAAAGGGCTTTTGATTTCTCTCTTATACGCAAACCCTTGTCCATTGTTTGGATTTGGACGCCAAAGCGCAAAGCTACCTAATCTAAATACATATGGGCAATGTACGAATTTTGAAATTGTTCTTTCAATATCCAATTACAGGTATGAGGCACACTTGAGAGACTATTCTGCTGAATTTCCATATGCTATCTTCAGCACAAGTAACTTTTACAGGACAACAGATTTATATGTTTCGAAAACCTTTTTCAAATACAAGGAATGTTCTTCGAAACAATTTTGTGTCACGTATGGTGTGTTTTTTGAAAACCTTTTTCCTGTCACACGTTTGAAAAAAGCAACTTGGAGCACATCGAGCACAAGTGTTCCAAATCGTATGTGTATAACTTGTGACAGTAAAATAGTTCTCAAGACAAGCCAGTTGTATGTACCTCGACCTCTACCTGCGTGTTGAAAAAGGTGTATCATATAAACACATCTGATTTAGAGAATAAAATCTACACTTCTAACTTCCATTATCTGGAAGGATAATACCTCCCGAACTCTACGAAATTTGCCATTGAACACTTGTTCGACCATCACGTGTCGAAATTTTGCACCTTTTCGTTTTGGCGATTTTCTTATATGTAATCAAAAGTGAGCAGTGAAAGAACATAATCTGACAGCCTTATTCGTTTTGAGAACCTGCGACCTGTACACCTTCCCAATTGCCAATTCCCTTTGAAATGGTGACATATAAATGCTTATTCTTTAAGAGCACTTGCACATCTTCCTGATTTGTAATTACCCACATTGAAATGAGGCCGAAATGCTTATCCTTTAAGAGCACTTGCACATCTTCCTGATTTGTAATTCCCCATTTGAAATGAAGCCGAAATGCTTATCATGCTGGAGCACCTGCACATCCTCCCTGATTTGCAATTCCCATGGAGACCGAAATGTTTATTCTGTAAGAGTCCACCAGGGGCTCGATTGCTTCCCATGGCATCTGTATTCTGTGAGAGCCCACCAGCGGCTCGATTGCTTCCCATGGCATCTGTATTCTGTGAGAGCCCACCAGCGGCTCGATTGCTTCCCACGGCATCTGTATTCTGTGAGAGCCCATCAGCGGCTCGATTGCTTCCCATGGCATCTGCATTCTGTGAAAGCCCATCAGCTGCTCGATTGCATCCCATGGCATCTGCTTTCTGTGAGAGCCCATCAGCGTCTCGATTGCTTCCCATGGCATCTGTATTCTGTGAGTGACCACCAGCGGCTCGATTGCTTCCCACGACATATGTATTCTGTGAGAGTCCACCAGCGGCTCGATTGCTTCCCATGGAGTCTGTATTCTGTGATAGCCTACCGGCGGCTCGATTGCTTCCAACGGCATCTGTATTCTGTGAGAGCCCATAAGCGCCTCGATTGCTTCCCATGGCATCTGCATTCTGTGAGAGCCCACCAGCGTCTCGATTGCTTCCCATGGCATCTGCATTCTGTGGGAGCCTACCAGCGGCTCAATTGCTTCCCATGACATCTGTATTCTGTGAGTGACCACCAGCGGCTCGATTGCTTCCCACGGCATATGTATTCTGTGAGAGTCCACCAGCGGCTCGATTTCTTCCCATGGCATCTGTATTCTGCGAGAGCCCACCAGCGGCTCGGTTGCTTCCCAAGGCATCTGTATTCTGTGAGAGCTAACCACCGGCTCGATTGCTTCCCATGACATCTGCATTCTGTGAGAGCCCACCATCGGCTCGATTGCATCCCGTGGCTTCTGTATTCTGTGAGAGCCCACCAGCGGCTCGATTGCTTCCCACAGCATCTGCTTTCTGTGAGAGCCCATAAGCGCCTCGATTGCTTCCCATGGCATCTACATTCTGTGAGAGCCCACCAGCGGCTCAATTGCTTCCCATGGCATCTGTGTTCTGTGGGTGACCACCAGCGGCTCGATTGCTTCCCATGGCATCTGTATTCTGTGAGAGCCAACTGGCCGCTCGATTGCTTCCCATGGCATCTGCATTCTGTAAGAGCCGACCAGCGGCTCGATTGTTTCCCATGGCATCTGTATTCTGTGAGAGCCAACTGGCCGCTCGATTGCTTCCCATGGCATCTGTGTTCTGTAAGAGCCAACCTGCGGCTCGATTGCTTCCCATGGCATCTGTATTCTGTGAGAACCACCAGCGGCTCGATTGCTTCCCATGGCATTTGCATTCTGTGAGAGCCCACCAGCGGCTCGATTGCTTCCCATGGCATCTGTATTCTGTGAGAGCCAACTGGCCGCTCGATTGCTTCCCATGGCATCTGTGGTCTGTAAGAGCCAACCTGCGGCTCGATTGCTTCCCATGGCATCTGTATTCTGTGAGAGCCACCAGCGGCTCGATTGCTTCCCATGGCATCTGCATTCTGTGAGAGCCCATCAGCGTCTCGATTGCTTCCCATGGCATTTGCATTCTGTGAGAGCCCACCAGCGGCTCGATTGCTTCCCACGGCATCTGTATTCTCTGAAAGATCATCAGCGGCTCGATTGCTTTCCATGGCATCTGCATTCTGTGAGAGCCCACCAGCGGCTCGATTGCTTCCCATGGAATCTGCATTCTGTGAGAGCCCACCAGTGGCTCGATTGCTTCCCATGGCATATGTATTCTAGGAGAGCCCACCAGCGTATCGATTGCTTCCCATGGCATCTGTATTCTGTGAGAGCCCACAAGCGGCTCCATTGCTTCCCATTGCATCTGTATTCTGCGAGAGCCCATCAGCGTCTCGATTGCTTCCCATGGCATCTGCATTCTGTGAGAGCCCACCAGCGGCTCGATTGCTTCCCATGGCATCTGTATTTTGTGAGTGCCCACCAGCGGCTCGATTGCTTCCCACGGCATCTGTATTCTCTGAGAGCCCATCAGCGGCTCGAATTCTTTGCCATCTGCATTCTGTGAGATCCCACCAGCTGCTCGATTGCTTCCCATGGCATCTGCATTCTGTGAGAGCCCACCAGCGGCTCGATTGCTTCCCATGGCATCTGCTTCGGCTCGCCTTGGTCGCAAATTTGACTTTCCGATCACGAATACTGCACCAAGAAGGACCAAACTTTCTTCATCTCCCACTTCACGGGGCATCTACCCCAGACCTCCTATCAGAGGGAAAACCCGTTGGAGCATCGCCCGGTGCCTCCACACGTCGTGCGGTGCCTCCACACTCCATCGTGCGGTGCCTCCACAGACTGGGTGGGTGCCCAAATGATCCTATCGTGAAGAAGGCCCCATGCGAAAACCGTTTATGACGCCCCAGGTTGACAAAATAAAAATGTTTTTTAAAAAACATTTCCCGCTTCTGAATCTGTTCTTGGTCACTTCCCGTAATTTTCCGTTGCGTCTGTCATTGTATTTATCGAGGTCTGTTCAAGAAAGACAATACCAAAATAGAGGCTTCGTGATAACATGTCTATAGAGGATAGAGGATCAACTATACTGATCCGTTTTCTAAAAAAGCTCGACATTTAAGTTAATGGTGGAAACCAGTGCCATCTTTTCAAACGAAGACAATGAACGCGGTGCAAGCTTGGTGCCGGGCGCGTGCAGACGCCTGCTAGCAGTGTTCTTCTACAGTCTACTTTACCTCCAAGGATCATGAATGGTGTCCAAATTACACTTGGAAGCTTTTAGAGACAGGCTTTTAAGTAATTATTTTTGATTATACGTGAGGCAATACGGAAAGATACTGTATTTTGTAGTTCGGAGAAATTTTGTCATTTTTTAATATTTCTGGACATTTCCGCATGATAAGCCAAAATGGGCCTGCATTTGAGAAATACCTTTGAAAAGACTCTTTTGGAGCATATCGATTATGTGGATATTTCATTTCGAGGCCACAAGAAGGAGAATTGACGGGAATAAAGAAAGGCAATGATAGGCAAAATTCAAAGGACGACGTGTGGATATCTCTTCGTGGAAGACCTTATGGGCCGATCAGAATTTTGGATACGCATTAGGGCCAAGCTTTGAGGGATTAGAAATTCCCCGCAACGTGTGATAACTTTCCAATTTTAGCTTAAGACGTTCATGGGTCGCCGTCACTGCATGGGATCCCTGGCTTGCGCACCATATGAATTTTTGGAGATGGTGCAGTGTTGTGCAGCTCGTTTTAAGATCGACGATTTATCGTCGCCCTGGCAGTGTAACCAACATAATCTCCACATTAAGGGCTAGAATTTTGCTGCGTGAAAACAGGGGAGCGATGCCCTGCCATGCGCTTTATCAAGTTCTTGCACAGATGTGGACGGCTGGTGTAATTTGATTCCATGATTGCAACTCCACACTATTATTCACGGAAAGATCATGATTTAAAGATGCGATTGTGGAAACTTTCAAGATGCAATAATACTGACATGTGACCTGATATTTGACTTTTTAGAATTTCTTCTCATTGCTATGTATATACGTTGAAGTATGACGTAAATTGACGTAGTTTGACGTGTATTTGCGAACATTTTTGGAGAAGGCAATTCCCAAAATAATTCTAATTCTGATTCTGTTTATGATTCGGAAAACAACAGATCAAGCACAATTATTGAAAATCTCCAAAATTCGGTTGGATATCCTGACTGATCGGAGGTGAAAATCCCTCCACGGGCACAAAATCGCTAGTTGTTGTGCTCAATAATTCTTGAAGAACATGATGGTTATTGCGAGCATAACAAAGGAAAACAGACCAGCACCAAACGGTAAAACAATATCAGCTTATCAAAAGTCTCCGAACATAGGAGCTCGGTTTTAACTCACGAGCCATTCAGAATACATGACATCGCGCGCAGCAAAACATCTTGACACTCGTGTAAAGTGTGAAGTTGCATCATGCGCGAGCTGCTGTTGAAATTAGATGGCCCCTGTTTTAGGGCCATCTAATTTCAACTGTTTTAGGGCCATTTTAGGGCCTGAAATTAGACTGGCCTTCAAAATATCGCCTATGTTCGGGGACTTTTGATAAGCTCCGCATGTTTCGACCTCGTAGTTTTATAAAGTTTTGACAAAATTTTAAAACGACAGTATTTTACAAAGAACAGCACAGAGACCCACGCTGCAAGAGAGTTAGCCATCAGCAAGACGGAAGACTAGTTTCACACGATTGGCAATTGGAAATCCTCTAGAAAGCCGCTATAGAAATACTGCGACTCATATTGAAATCTTAACATGGCACACGAGCATCAAAGTAAAGCAAGCGAGCAGTTTGGGGACCCAATCTCATTACCAAAAAATTAAAATGAGCTTGGCAGTAAAGTAGATTTTAAAAAATGTTGCAAAACGGAAGTGAAAAACTTCGCAGTAAAACGAGATTTTTAAAAATGGCAATAAAAGAACGGAAGTGAAAAGAACGGTATCCAGGGATGTGCTAGGTAGTGAACCTTAGTGTGGGTATAAATGACTCCAGGGAGTTGGGCCCACAGATGTCCCACGTTGTGGCCGAAAGCTAAGAGGGCCTGCAGCCCAGGTGGGGTTTCGAAGGGCAACACCCCTTGCAGGGTTTAGGGGGCATCATCCTCCAAAATCTGACATTTTTATAAATTATTGGTCTCAAGAGGCATTGTTCGGTGTTTTACACAAACCCACTTCTGGGTGCATCGTCTGTAGATTAATAACCATGTGGGGGTGGTTGGGCATAACCTGAAATGTTTTAAATCTGAAGAGAAGTTTCTTAACTGTCACCACCTGCAGCTGCAAGAAACTTGAAACAACAAAATGTTGCTTATTGTTTGTTTTTTGTCCTTTGTTTACATGGTGATTTCTTGAACCCTGGAATGAGATCTTGGGAGTAGCCTGTCTATTGATATAGGTACGGATGTCGGTGCTGAAAGCTTCAAATTCATATTCCTAAAGCAAGGGTATTAGGTTAGGCAAGGTTGGGTTAGGATCGCTTAGGTTCACTTAGCCTAACCTGACATCCCACCTAAACGAAACGAGCTAGCAAACATTACCGAACCGAACGCCGTGGGATATGAATTTGATGCCATTGGCACCGACAGAGGTAGCCCAATGATGTAAAAAAATCTGGATTTGATGGAAGCCTGAATAAAGACTGCTGGTACATGGGGTAGAGATGTTTTGTGAGAGTTGCAGAAAATACGGTTGGGCTTGGGGGTACCTCGCCGCTGCTAAGAGCGAGGTAACCATCAGTGCTGTGTGTATTGGCTTTCGAATCGAATCCATAAAATTCGAATGTCGAATCGAATCCGAATCAGTTGTCCAAACTCAAATTGAATCCTTTTTCTTTCAATCTCCAGTCTTGATTTAAATCTTACCAAATTTTTCGAGAAAAGATTCGATATTTTGAATCGAATTCGCAAAGCCCAGCCACATGCACGATTGCACGAAGTTTCAAGTTTGCAAATTACGATCTTGCGTCGGCTACTAAAATTCCATCGGTATACCTCTGCGAGATTGTGGATCAATTTGGAACTTTTTCACGATTCGAGATTCGATTCAAATTTTATTCGAGTCGCTGGAAAATCTCAAATTGAATCCATTTCTTCGAATCTTGTTCATATTTCACCACATTTTTTGGATCGATTCGGTCAAGGTTCGAGATTTTCAAATCGAATCCTCGAATCGTATCAAGATTGCACAGCCATACCTTCTACGCTGTCCAATGTTTTGAGACTTGACATGTTTTCATTAATTGAATTCCTGGTGTGATTCAAGGCCAGTGAACATGTTAAAGAAGTGTATCTTTTACGTCTATTTTAACGCGTTCACGGGCCTTGGTGTGATCATTGTGTTGGAAGGCTATTAGTCTGGTTCTTAACTGTGGTTTGAAAAGTTCGCGAACAGGGACAACTCCCAGTCCTCAACATCCTTTATTGTGCCATATTTCATTTTGCTTTGTTGTGCTATTTTTCTGTCTCATACCTGACATGGAGGAACGTTGTTTTTGTAAACTTTTATTGTGGGGTCATCATTCATGGAAATAATCATGCTCTGTGGGATTGTCGATCACATTTTTATCTAGCCTGCCATATTCTGTATGATTTTTTTTTAACAAATTTGTGTGGTCTTACTTTGATTTGATTTGTAATCACTCTTCAGTGCCCAGGAAGAGAAAAAGTGTGAAGCGTTGTATTTGTGCGTGGTCTGGCATCATCGTTTCGGTTTACGGTGCTGCACACTGAACTTTGCGGAAGCACCCGTCGGTTAGACCATCTCAATGAAGACAAAACAGTGATGTTGACAACTTTACAACATGAAGACCACTGTTAGCAGGACCACTGTTAGCAGGATGCTGGATTGCTGCAGGGATAGAAATGGCGGGCCTTTTGGTTGCCCGATTTGTATTTATTTTACAATCAATCGGGTGACTGAAACGTCTGATCAGATGCAGGACAATTTCCTGAAAACGTTTTGACTTTCTATTCAGGAACAGATTTGTTTACTGTTGCAGCATCTATGGATAGAGAGGTAGTAAAAAAACAATTGGTCCTGGGTGAAAGTTGGGCTGTCCTCCGGGTTTTCGGGTGTCTCCAATCTGATCAAGGGAAAGTCGTTCCCAGATGATTATTTTTGTCTAATTATTTTCCAGACGAAAAATTTAGTCTGTTAGTTCTGAGATTCATCATTGCCACAAAGTTGTTACCAACTCAACAGAGTAATAAACTTACGAAGTCTGTCATAACTTCCACCGCAGAAGAGTTTTCAGTTCACAAATTAATAATTGCTAAACTTGTTATCTGAGAGGCTAAAAGTTGTAAAGTTACGAATCGCACCAGGGCTGCCAACCATGTTAGTTCACAAATTAAAGGTTGTTTAAACGGTTGTGAACTAATCATTTAAAGGATGTAAAGTTACGTATCCTGCCAGACTGCATCCGAAAAGTTGTTAGTTCACAAACAAAAAATTGTCAGAAACTTGTTAACTGAGGGTTAAAATTGTAAAGTTACGAATCGCACCAGGGCTGCCAACCAAGATTTGTTAGTTCACAAATTAATGGTTGTTAAAAGGTTGTAAACTAATCATTTAAAGGTTGTAAAGTTACGAATCCTGCCAGACTGCATCCGAAAAGTTGTTAGTTCACAAACAAAAAATTGTCAGAAACTTGTTAACTGAGGGGTTAAAAGTTGTAAAGTTACGAATCGCACCAGTGCTGCCAACCAAGATTTGTTAGTTCACAAATTAATGGTTGTTAAAAGGTTGTAAACTAATCATTTAAAGGTTGTAAAGTTACGTATCCTGCCAGACTGCATCCGAAAAGTTGTTAGTTCACAAACAAAAAATTGTCAGAAACTTGTTAACTGAGGAGTTAAAAGCTGTAAAGTTACGAATCGCACCAGGGCTGCCAACCAAGATTTGTTAGTTCACAAATAAAAGGTTGTAAACTTATCATTTAAAGCGCGTAAAGTCTTAAGTTAAAACCCAACTTCATGGACAGTTAACACTTACAATTTTTTTTGTTAGTTCTTGAGTTTATTTTTTTTGAGTGTGGGAGTAAAACAAGATTTTAAAAATTGCGGCATGACAAAAACGGAATTGGAAAGCTTGGCAGGAAAACAAGATCTCAAAAAATGGCAAAGCAAAAACGGAACTGAAAAGCTTAACAGTACGAATATAACAAGATTTTGAAAAATGTCAACTCAAAAACTGAAGTGACAAAATCGGGAGCGAAAAGCTTGGCAGGAAAACAAGATCTCAAAAAATTGCAAAGCAAAAACGGAACTGAAAAGCTTAACAGTACGAATATAACAAGATTTTGAAAAATGTCAACTCAAAAACTGAAGTGACAAAATCGGGAGCGAAAAGCTTGGCAGGAAAACAAGATCTCAAAAAATGGCAAAGCAAAAACGGAACTGAAAAGCTTAACAGTACGAATATAACAAGATTTTGAAAAATGTCAACTCAAAAACTGAAGTGACAAAATCGGAAGCGAAAAGCTTGGCAGGGAAACAAGATTTTGAAAAAATGGCAATACAAAAACTGAATCGAAAAGATTGACAGTTAAAAACAATTTTGAAAAATGGCAATACAAAAACGGAAGTCAAAAGATTGGCAGTAAAACAAGATTTTGAAAAAAATGGCAGTATACAAAAACTGCAGATATAGCTTGGCCATGGCACTGGAACAAGGTCCATTTCTTGGCAGTAAACAAAATTTAAAAAATGGCAATACAAAAACTGAATTGAAAAGCTTGGCAATAGCAAAAATAGCAACACAAAAACGGATTAAGAGAAGAGTAAAAAAGGATTTCAAAAAATGGCAATACAAAAACTGAAGTGTAAAGTTTGGCAGTAAAACAAGATTTTGAAAAAATGGCAACAAAAACTCAAGTTAAAAGCTTGGCATTGAAACAAGATTTTGAAAAATAGTCGTACAAAAACGGCAGTGAAAAGCTTTGCAGTGAAACAGGATTTTAAAAAATGTCAATACAAAAACTGAAGTGAAAAGTTTGGCAGTAAAACAAGATTTTGAAAAAATGGCAACAAAAACTCAAGTTAAAACCTTGGCATTGAAACAAGATTTTGAAAAATAGCCGTACAAAAACGGCAGTGAAAAGCTTTGCAGTGAAACAGGATTTTAAAAAATGTCAATACAAAAACTGAAGTTAAAAGCTTGGCAGTAAAACAAGATTTTGAAAAAAATTGCCAACACAAACCGCAGTGAAAAGCTTAGCGGTAAAATGAGATTTTAAAAAATGAAAACACAAAAAACGGAAATGAAATTCATCTTTGGACGATATAATCGTACCTATTCGTATAACTCGCACGACAGACTCACCAGCGTATCCGAAGTCTCTCTTCGTGGACATGTCCAATGCTTGGGATCCAAACCCACGGATGTTTGGAGCAATCCCCCTCTGATGTGTCTGGGATACCGACATTCCTGGATCAGACAGTGGACTCTCAATGCTGGCTGGAGAAGTTGGAGGAGATTCTATCGATATGCTGAGTTCTGACTGATTTGACCGATCATGCCCTTCTACAAGGAATGGGGCTTTCGGCTTTGATGTCGGCGCCAGCGGTTTTGCGGACCTCCGACAGGGGGAATTACCCCTCGAACTGCAGTCGTCAATCCCACGTTTCGGTGAGTTAGACGTAGACATCATCTGCCGCCGGAGGTCATTCAGGCAGCTGGGTTTTTCGTGGGTCTTGCCGGTGGTCATGGCCAGGATATCCACAATGGAGAAGCGGATGTTGGCAGGCAAGGACGCCGAACTGCAGGTTGGTGAACCATGGGTAGAATCCATTTCGGACGTAGCTGAAAAGTTGAAGTGAACATTTCATTTCTGTTTTTTCCATTTTTGCGCAAATTAAACGGTGCTTTTGAAAACAGGCCAACTTGCACTTGCGGTCAAGCTTCGAATTTTGTTTTTTTGTTTTAAGTGTTGCTTTTAGTTTTGAGCGCTGTTTTTTGTTTTGATTGTCGTTCTAGTTAAAATGTTTTATTTTTAGTTTCGAGGGCTGTTTTTAGTTTTTGCGTTGTCGTTTTTAATTTCAGTATTGTTCAGTATTGTCCTCATTTTAGTTTTGTATGTTTTTTTATCAAAGAGTGATATTTTAGTTTTGATTGTTGTTTCTAGTTTCAGTGTTCTTTTTTAGTTTTGGTTGTTGTTAGATGTGTAAGAGTTGCTTATAGTTTTAAGGGCTGATTTGAGTTCTTTTTGTGTTGAACGTTGTTTCTAGTTTTGAATTTTGTTTTTAGTTTGGTTGTTGTTTTCAGTTTTGAGTGTTGTTTTTAGATTTGATGATCTTTTTAGTTTTAAATGTAGTTTTTAATTTTGAATGTTGGTTCGAGCTCTGGCTGTGCTTTGTCTTGAATGTTTTTTGGTATTTTTTGTTTTATACGCATTTTGGTGTTTTTTGTTTTGAATGTTTTTAGTTTTGAGTGTTCTCAGTTTTGAATGTTGCTTTTTTCTTTAAGTGATATTTTAGTTTTGATCTTTGTTTCTAGTTTCAGTGTTCTTTTTAGTTTTGTTGTTATTGGTATGAGTGTTACCAAAAACTGCAAAAAAACTGAGAAAAAAACGAAAAAAAGTTTTCAATGTACCTAATGTGGTTTTAATTTTGAATGTTGTAAGATTTGGCTGATTTTGTTTTGAATGTTTTTCGTGTTTTTTGTTTTGAATGTTTTTTTTGTTTTCAGTGTTTTTTTTAGTTTTGAATGTTCTCAGTTTTGAATGTTGCTTTTATATGTGAGTAATATTTTTTGTTTTGATTGTTGTTTCTAGCTTCAGTGTTCTTTTTAGTTTGATTGTTGTTCTTGGTATGAGTGTTGCCTATAGTTCTGTGGGCTGTTTTAGTTTTGGGTGTTCTTTTATTTTTAAGTGTTGTTCTTAGTTTTGAATTTTGTTTTTGGTTTGATTGTTGTTTTTAGATTTGATGTTCTTTTTAGTTTTAAATGTAGTTTTTAATTTTGAATGTTGTTTTAAGTTCTGACTCTTTTTTGTTTTGAATGTTTTTAGTATTTTTTCTTTGGAATGTTTTTAAGTGTTTTTTATTTTGAATGTTTTTAGTGTTTTTTTTGTTGGAATGTTTTTAAGTGTTTTTTGTTTTGAATGTTGTTTTTAGTTTTGAGTGTTCTCAGTTTTGAATGTTGTTTTTCTCTTTGAGTGATATTTTAGTTTTGATTGTTATTTCCTGTTTCAGTGATCGTTTTAGTTTTGATTGTTGCTCTTGGTATGAGTGTCGTTTTTTTAGTTTTTGGGTGTTCTTTTGGTTTTATGTGATGTTTTTAGTTTCGAATTTTGTTTTTAGTTTGATTGTTGATTTTAGTTTTGAGTGTTGTTTTTATATTTGATGTTCTTTAAAGTTTAAATTGTGCTTTTTAATTCTTAATGTTGTCTTACGTTCTGACTGTTTTTTTTTGTTTTGCATGTTTTTTGTTTTCAGTGTTGTTTTTAGTTTTGAGTGTTCTCGGTGTTGAATGTTTCTTTTATCTTTGAGTGACATTTTAGTTTTGATCTTTGTTTATAGTTTCAGTGTTCTTTTTAGTTTTGATTGTTGTTATTGGTGTGAGAGTTGCCTTTAGTTTTGAGGACTGTTTTTGGTATGGGAGTTCATTTAGTTTCAAGTGTTGTCCTTATTTTTGAATTTTGTTTTAGTTTGATTGTTGTTTTTAGTTTGGTTGTTTTTAGATTTGAATGTGCTTTTTAGTTTTAAATGCAGTGTTGGTTTTGAATGTATTGTTAAGTTCTGACTGTTTTTTGTTTTGAATGTTTTTTGTGTTTGCCTTGAATGATTTTTTTTTAATTTTGTGTATTGTTTTTAGTTTTGAGTGATGGTTTCTTCGGAGCATAATGCTGTTGTTCGCGTTTTGGCTTCTGCTACTGGAATGGATATGCGGTGATCATTGTTTCATTTGTTGAAGTTTAAAATTACAAATATGCCTTGAGGAAAACCAGAATTTCCGCAACAGTGAAAGACGGGTCGAAAATTGTCGACTAATCACAGATATCAAAATTACGCTGAATGTACAAATGAGAGGTATCATTTTCAGCCTGCATTTTCAAATTGATCATCGGTTTACTTAAATCCGTTCCTTCATCATGAGCTTGGTGATGATACCCGAATTGGGTCCAGAGAATTGGGTCCACATAATTGGGTTATAGAAATCGGACCATAGAATTGGGTCCACAGAATTGTGTCCATAATTGGATCCAGAATGGAGATGGAAGACACAAGTTTTGACATTGGGCAAAACTCGCCTGTCGATGTGAAACATGAACAGTGATTCAGGAATGTTCCCAGAAGTATTTTCTCCAAGAAAAATATCTTTCTTGGCAAATCTCACGGCTCAAATATTTGTCCAACCTCGGAGCAGCTTATAGACTCATATATCTACCCTGAAAATGTCATTTAGATCGATAATTTAGCATTTAGATTGGGTAATTTGTTTCAGAAGTCAACCTTGCAGAACTTGCTGGGGATCACATAATATCGTGGCAGGCTATTGCATTTTGTGTCCTCGGATAGCGCAGAGCTAGTTGCTAGGATATCAAACTTGTTTTAAAATTGTTGTGCGTTCTGTTACACTGAATTATCCATCAGGCGAAGATTATTGCCAGCAGATAAGAAAACTGAATACTGTGTTGTAGCCACCCAACATGCAGAAACAACAATAAATGCCCAGCAAACGATTTCATAATGATATAGGATCGGATCAGTCATTGATGATCCAGGATTCTCGATTCCTCATTAAGTCATTAACGCGTTATTGGGATGAGAGGGGTTAATCTGAACTGATTGTTCAGGGGTTTCTTCTTGTCAGGGGGTTGAAAGACACCCTCGCATGGAATTCACTTGTAAACAATAACGATCATACAATAAACAAATCATTTTCATCCCATCTTGTTCTGTTTATCGCATCATACTCATGCAGATATCTTCCAGGGAAGGAGCTTCGAAAGGGCTTTGAAGTTTTTCTCACGCTTTTACGCCGTCATAATTCGATTTGGTGCAAACAGGGTGGCCTGTATTTTGAATGCTCAAATCAAATGGCGCATCCGTGACAGGTTCTTTCTGCTTATATTCGGGAACAGAGCATACGCATGTGCTGAATTTGAAGGGTTTACAGACTTATCCCACATCCAGAATCCAGATTTCCATAAGGAAAAAGAATCAGAACAATGAGCTGCATTTGAGCCATTGTTCCTGTCTTCAAGAAAGGTAAAAAATCTGATCCACCAAATAACCGTCCCATTAGCCTACTTAGTATCCCATTAGCCTACTCAAAGATCCTTGGATTTTTGATCGCAGTTCGTGTCCGCAAAATTCTTGAATCCGGCGATCTGCTTAAACCTCTCACCATATAGGTTTAGGTCCGAATATTCTTGAACTCGTTTTATATTTTTGGACTCAATCTCACGGGGGGTTCATCCCAAAAATAAAAAAAAACATTCAATCAGATTAGGTTGTTCTTTAATTCTGCCCGTGCTCGACAACGCTATTCGAGTCGTTCACTTTGGGACCCTTTGTTGTCCGAGAAGTTTTTTCAGAAATGCTGGAGTGCAGAGGCGATCTTCAGGTTTTTGTCTGGAAACGACCTATTTCGCAGTTTAGATTATAGATAAGCTTTTATCTTTTGCCACTTTCATCGCGCTGTATGGAAAAACAATTAAATTTTTTTCCCATGTTCACGAGATGGACTTTCAGCCCCCGTAAATTGTTTTCAGTCCTCGTGTAAATTCAATTTTTTGTAAATGGAAGTTGCGAGAAGAGAAATTCCGGCAGCATACTTGACTGAAATGTTTTGTAAGCATTCTCAAGATTGCATCTTCAAGTGGAACAGGTGCAAGAGGTGGTCCCGAGCGCAAACAGCTAAGATACAATTCTTTTCAAACCATTTCGGATGACCATGTATGAAGTGATATTGCAAGGCTAGCTCAGATCAACGGGGCCCGAAATCCAACAGTCATAATCGAATCACATCAATCAGATTAGAAAGATCGAAAGATGCTCTCAGACAAGAAAGAAAGAAAGGCGATGTGCACTGAGAGATCTGGTTTTCGAATTCACAGCACATGCAATCGGGGGAAGTTTATTGCTATTGCCCATTATAATTATTTTCCCATACACGAGTGTCTCATAAAGCTGAAAAGGCTGCCCATACGCACGGCAATTAACTTTCTATCTGTTCTCATGCAAAAATGGGAACCCCCTTAATTATTCTAGCGAAACTTAACAAGGTGCCAATTCGCACATGATGATGCTCCATGATGCACTTACCTCGCCAAAATGCCTCCCACACAGGAGTTCATTTGAACTCAGGCGCCGTTTTGAATCAATGGAAACATGCGTCGTAAAGCATCATGACACTCGTGTAAGGCGTGAAGTTGCATCTGTTGAAATCAGATGTTCCTGTATTGGCCAGACCTTTAAAAGTTCCCATTTGTTCTCGAAATTTTGGTGAATTGTCGATCTCTGACGCACAAGTGATTTGTTCCAAGGATGGATTGTTCCATAGGTGGATTGTTTCATTGGTGGATTGTTGGTGGATTGTTACATAGGTATTTTGTTCTATTGGTAGACTGTTCATTAGGTAGATTCTTCCATTGGCGGATTGTTCCATGGTGGATTGTCTATTTGGTAGATTGTACCATAGGTGGATTGTTCCATGGGTAGATTGTTCCATAAGTGGATTGTTCTATAGGTGGATTGTTTCATAGGTGGATTTTTCCATAGGCGTTGTTTCATAGGTGGATTGTTGTGTATATTTTCCATAGGTGGATTGTACCATAAGTGGATTGTTACATACATAAGTAAATTGTTCCATCGGTAGATTGTTCAATAGTCAGATTGTCCAATAGGTGGATTATTCCTTAGACGGATTGTTCCATAGGTGAATTTTTCCAATGGTTGATTGTTTCATAGGTGGATTGTTCAATTCGTGGATTGTTCCTTAAGTGGATTGTTCCATTGATGGATTGTTCCATAGGTGGATTGTTCCATGGGTGGACGTTTTCATTGGTGGATTGTTCCATATAGGTGGATTGTTTCATAGGTAGATTTTGTCAACGATGGATTGTTCCATAGCTGGATTGTGCAATAGGTGGATTGTTCCATAGATTGATTGTTCCATAGGTGGATAGTTCAATAGGTGGATTATTTCATAGATGGATTGTTCCATTGGTGAATTCTTCCATTGGTGGATTCTTCCATAGGTGGATTTTTCCAATGGTTGATTGTTTCATAGGTGGATTGTTCCATTCGTGGATTGTTGCTTTCGTGGATTGTGCCATTGGTGGATTGCTCCTTAGGTGGATTGTACCATAGGTGGATTGTTCTATAGGTGGATTGTTCCATCGGTGGACTTTTTCATTGGTGGATTGTTCCATCGGTAGATCATGTCAATGGTGGATTGTTCCATGGGTGGATTGTTCCATATGTGGATAGTTCAATGGCCATTGAACTATCCACACATGGAACAATCCATCAATGGAACAATCCGCCTATGGAACAATCCACCATTGACATAATCCACCGATGGAACAATCCACGTATGGAAAAATCCACCAATGAAAAAGTGGGTGTATTGGGGGTATTGTATTGTTTCACAGGTGTGTATTTTCCGGGTGTATTGTTCCATAGGTATGGATTGTTCCGTTGGTGAATTGTTCCGTTGGTGGATTGTTCCGTTGGTGGATTGCTCCGTTGGTGGATTGTTCGATTGGTGGATTGTTCCACATCTCTTGTATGTGTTCTAAATTTGTGACAGGAAATAGGTGTTCAAACAGACGCCATCATGAGGTCAAATAATGTCTGAACGAAACATGTCAATTGTGCGTTAAAAATGCTTCCAGGGGAAATTCCCGATTTTCAGCGCAGTGAATGCAGGTACGTATATACCTAACTATACCGTGCGTTACCTCATTCGACATACAAGCCAGGTGAGATGTTATGACTATGAGTCGGTGCATCGCTTGACAAAACGCAACAATTTCATATTTCATATTTTTCATATTTATTATCATCTAGTCAAAAAATAAGACACGTCATAAATGCAAAGCAAAGAAGAATGAGAAAAACTGAGACAAATGGAAAGTCAGCGAATGGATAAAAACAAGTTAATGGCAAAATGATATTGGAGTTATGCACGGTGTTCACATTTATGAGGAGGTCAGAAAGTCTATGGCACAAATGGGTGATCGAGGGCGTTCCAATCCCTTGCGGTTCTTGGAAAGAAACTGTTAAAATATGGATTGAACCGTAGTATAGGCACCCGCACATGAGTATTGAAATGAGTTCTACGTGCAGTGTCGATGCAGGAGAATGAAGGTGGGAGGTTGAGGGAGGATCGACCGGTCAGAATGCCGGAAAAAAGGGCTAAACGCCGGGATCTCCGTCGCTCACATAAGGATTCCAGACCGAGCATTGTAAGCAAGCTTGTGACGCTAGTTTCACGTCTAAAATCCGCTGAAATCATTCGCGCTGCAAGTCTTTGGACACGCTCCAAAGATGAAATATGACAGACCAAAAACGGGTCCCATACTTCGCAGGCATATTCTAACTGAGGCAAGACAAAGGTTTTGTAAGCAAGCAGCTTGGCTTTTGTAGAAGCGTGACGAAGATTTCTATAAATATAGCTAAGGGGTTTCTTGGACTTTGAAACAATGGTGTCTAAAGCGGGGGGAGATATATGAGAAATCGATAATGATGAAACTGAAACACTAAGCGAGGGGAACCTTAAGGGCCGTGGAATCTCAGCTTGCGAATCCAGAATACCGATTTGAACCAAATGAAGAAGAAAACCAGGTAACAAAAATTGAAGAAAGGGGTTTATTACGCTTAAGTACCAAATGAGGCCACACACATTGTGCCATACAAGGTTGTTGCAGGTACACCACAGGCGGATTACTTTGCAAGCGGCAGCGTAAAGATGAAACAAAGAAAAAAACAAAACGACACAAATGGGTTAGGTAAACAGTGGTAAAAACAATGTAAAATACGGATAAAAACCAAAAGAGGAGAAAACGTTAAAAACCCAAATGAGGTAAAACACACTAAAAACTGTAAAAAGGCAAAATAGGGTAAAAAAACGATTAAAACATTTGGAACAAATCACTGGTTAAAACTCGCTGTCCCGCAGCGAGACGTAAGGCGCTTCGATTACAGTCGCCGTTCGTCTCCTTAATCAGTCCAGGAGAACTGCGACTAACAGCCCTGCCGTGAATTCCGCCTTGCACCCGCTTAGGTAAGGTGTACAACCCCTTAAACCCTTCTAAAGATGGACTTAACTTTGGTTTCTGCCAGCATCGTTGTAAAGGGTTGAATTTTGGACAACCGCCCGACAAATCTTGCTGCCTCCACAAAGCAAAAATGAATCCTGTGGCTGTCGACTTGCCTCGGATCAAATCATTTGCCCCGTAACAAATCGCCTGAAATATGGTGTAAAAGTTTTCCCCTGCAAAACTCGTTATCATTTCAGTTCCTCCAAGATTGCGATTCAAAGTTCTTTAAATTCCCTGATCACCGGGAAACACTTCATTCCAAAAAGGTCCCTCTTGAGAGCAATGTCCTTCACGCCTTGCAACAATGAAAAGTTCTTATGGTTTTAAAAAATTGAAAGACTTGCAGTTGTGCCACTCACAACTCAGAAACAATCTCTCTTGATCGACACAATTTTTCCACTGTATGAACGTTACTCTTTTCTTGGCCACCTTGTCACTGCGTCTCAGAAATGCTGAAAAATGTCTCATTTCATGTGGCTCCATTCCAATAGTTTTTCGGTTCATTGTATCAAAAATGGTATTTGGTTTTCCTGCACATTTTTCGTCCGAACATCTCAGAAATGGTGACTGAATCTCTCTGCTCGAATCCTCACCATTCAACCCTCCTGCGTTCCTTAGGAAAACCTCACAACTCACTTTCTTCATGCACCTGTTGCAATGTACCTACGAGCATTTCACGTGTACTCACATCCGAAAGAACGGTATCTAATTAGCCGGCACTATGGAATACCACTTACCCAAAGGGCATTTCCTGAACGACAGGTAGAAATTTCGTTTCTCCCCAGACAACAGTTCAGAACTTTCTCTTCGAATGGATTTCTCGGCACTTCCAAACTTCGAGTGGATTTTCTCGACACTATCTGTCCAACAAAACGCACAGCTACTGTAAAACTTTACAAGGATTGCAGGTCTCGTGTCAGCTCAACTTCAACGCCACCCAATCGTTTTCACTGCCAGTTTCACCAGTTCCCAACCTTCCACCCAACTCAACCTTCACTGATCTGCATCGAAAAACTGACTAAACTGAACAAAAACCCGTTTATCGACCGCAGCGTGGCTTTTTATCCCACTCCGCTTAACAATTTCAGTCGTTCAATTTTCTTATCAAAAATGCTGATTTTAGATCATTGCGAATACAACCATGTGCGTGCTCTCCTTTCAGCATGCGGGCCATCACGTGAAATTCCAATTTTGCGTAAACAGCTGCAGGCTGCTACATGTCAATGTGGTGACCCCAGGAAAGTTTGCAATCAATGTGAACACCGAGATATTTTACAACAGCAGATTGAGAAATTGACTGGCCAGAGAGGATATAGGAAACACTTGAGTTGGGATTTGGACTTCCGGCGGCGGACCTACGGTGAAACTCGATCCAGGTACATTTGCCTGGATTAGGAACAATGATGCTTTTGTTTTGCTTTTACCTAATTTGATCCTCTGTTCCGTGTTTTTCAAATTTTTCTAGCATTGCTAGGACAAATCATACTGCAATGCAGCGCGTTAATTTCTCATGTGCAAAAATATGTATAGTGGCGGCGGAAAAGATAACTCATACATGTGTTTTTCCCATTTGACTGTTGCCTCCAAAACTGTTTTTTCTTTCTTTTTATTCCTATATGCAGGTCGTATAAATTAAAGCACCAGATTTCAACAAAGCGTTCTAGAGGTGTCAGATTTTGACCTCGGTTACAAAAGACGTTTTTTAATTTCTGCAGCACAGAGTTTTTGCCAAAGTCCGAATTTTTTACATGAATATGATTACATTTATTCCGCCTCCGCAAAACAAAGTCGAATTTGGTAGCATGCCGACCTCTTGCAGGAACCGACAGCAAGCACCCACACTTCCCAAGATTGGGTAACGGATGTGTTGCATAATATTTATTTTCATCACAGGGACTGGAAAAATTAATCGCATGTTCTGATGTGTGTTGCAAAACATTTATTTTCGTTGGGCGTAGGAAAAACTTATTCACATTGTGTGTTGCTTAAGTGTTTAGTTTCGCTATAGGGGAGAAGGAGAATCGTATGAATACATGTCGTGATGTGTTTTGCACAAGATTTGTTGGGTGCAGGAGAAACTTATTCACATGTTGTGATGTGTGTTGCATGGAATTTATTTTCGTTATGGGTGATCGAGAAAGTGCAGTTGCCAGTATGCCCGATGTAAGAAAACCAATTGCAAGTTTCCCTGTTGTAAAAACCTGTAGCTATAGTTTTCTCGTTGCAAAAATTCAAATTGCAAATCTCCTTTCGACGAATGTGCCAGTTGGCGGCATACCCGTTTCGCAAGAGCAGTTGCCAGTTTTACGTTGTGAAAAAACCGGTTGCGAGTTTCCCTGTTGCAAACAAACAGTTGCAATACACCTCTCCGTAAAAGTACCTACTGGTTGTCAGAAAACCAGACCTTTCGGCGAATTTCCTTTGCATACGAGCTTCATATTGCAAGAATTCTTTTGGCGAAAGTTGAGATTCTCCAACAATGTCCGCAGTCATTTTTAAACTCATGACTATTTCCGACAGAAATTTGCGAAAATGAATGCTTTGAGAAATTGGCCATTCTTTTGAGAAATCGCGTGATGTTTTTTTATTGCCGGTTTAATTTAATTTAATTGCAATCTTCATTTTAGGTGCGAGAGTAGGAGGTGCAATTGCACTGCAGTAAGGACCACATGTACGAGTATGAAGTACCGGCGTGCGAGCATCTAGAACGGCAAGCTTGCAAAAGACACTCACCTGGGATAAATTGTAATTTTGATCGACTAGATTGAACGAACGTTGATACTTGAGTAAATTGCACCGTCGAAACAATAGCTGGCTTTGTTTTCCCAATTCATTTCACAACCCTGAGAAATGCCACCGCCTGAGCTTTGCCGTAGAACAAGAGTTGAGGTTCAGTCAACGTTCCTTCTGCATTGAAACTTGGCACTGAGAGTTGGAGGTGGACATCTGTTCATGGGACGCAGCCACATAGGTTTTCAGTCCAAATTGCGCGCGAGAACGAAACAAATTTGACTTTTAAGTTTCTTTTTTCGGTTGTCTAAACGACCATCAGAGAAGGGTTTAAACGAAATGAAACTTTTATCGAAATGAAACGCCAGCACAGAAGTCAAACGTGTCACAAAACTAAATTTGATTGAATTTGTCAGCAATTAGCTACCCGTTTTGTCCACGTGTTGTGGGGTGAAATCAAACTGCTTCTGAATAGCCTAGCCGGATAAGGCGGGCTTTTTGAGGGGAGATGCAGGCATGGGTTGCAAAACGAAATAGCCGAACTGACTGAATGCGCAAGACCACTTTCAATGCTGGCAAAGATGTGGGTCCTTGGATAGACGTAGCCTATTTCCAGCACTTCTCCACTTTGTACAACACACTTCCCCTTTCTATCAAAACATGTACCTGAGACTGTGTACCTACTCCTGCTTTCTAAAAGCCATCAAATCGATTTTGAAAATGTATGAGAGGCCACTTAGGTTGCAGTGCCTTGCATTGTGGGAGGAGCCAAGCAGTTTGGCCTCAGCCAATCAGAGTTGGTCCCCTTTCCCAAGTTGGCTTTCATCTTTCATTCGCATCGAAAGCAAAACGCGTTTCCTTTCGTTTTGAAAGTTTGGAAAGCGATTGCTTGAGAACAATCCGGTCTGAAGCACATTCTTCTGGCTTTGTATGTACAGGGATGCCAATAATGAAGCGCCCGGCTCCTAAATCCCAACAAATTTATTGAATAAAATTGAATTGTTTATCTTTACGCGCTGGAATAAAGACAGCAAAAAATTGCATAAAAGGAACTTTGTTGTGTTTTTGTTGGATTAAGATGAACTGAAGCAAACATGATTTTGATTGATTAATTGTTGTTTTATTGTTGGAGTTTCCCCCTCTGAATAAAGAGGCTCAGCAACATCATCAGTGAAACACAAACCAAGCAGACCACGGACAATGAAACCGAGCAATTGGAGAGATAATAAAAATTCACTTCATTTCATTCATTTCATTAAAGATTGATAATCACAGGCAAAAATGAAAGACTGCGGGTTATGTCAAAAATCTAAAATTACCAACATTTACAGTTTCAACAGGCCTGATCTTGGAGTGCTTTAAACGAATTCCCTGACTCAAAGGACTTCAAAAAATTCAGCCGGGAGGGAATTCCACTCAGTTATGGATCTACACAAGAAGGAAAACTTTCCCGCATCCCTTCAGAAGGGCCAAAACGTTTTCCTTACAACTAAGATCCTTGATTATCATGACAACAAAAAATAAACACATCAAAACCGCTGCTCATTACGGATCGAAGTTTGGCGAGTGGCTTATGATGGGTTCACATCGCCCACACCGGCAAAAGCATTCATCATCGTTTTCGCTTCAAACCCTTTCCCAAGCATTCCACAACTGCACCAGGCATGTTGACTCATTCGCAATCTCAGGATCCCATTTGCCCAACATAGCCGCAGCTGCAACTTCCCACAACGTCCACCCTGTGTTTGTACTTTTTCGACAATGCTTCAAAAGAATCCACTCGCATGGAGAAGCCAGGAAGAACGGTATGCATTGCGGGACTCAATGTGTATGCATAAACCAACGGAGTACAAAACGCAGCCACGTTTCCTATCGATTGATTAGCTGCACACCGTTGGAAAGTCTTTTGGTTGAAGTCTACGGCAATTTCTCTTTCTTCAGGTGCTTTTGAAGTCCCAAACAAAACAAATTGCTTATATTTCGAGGTTGTCGCGCAGAAAAATACGAATAGAATCCTTTCTGGCATAGTCGGCCTCTGAGTTGAATAAACAAACATGGCTTCAAAGGATTGACGCTTCGTGCAAGGGCCTTTGAACGCAGCAAAAAATATCGCCTCTCGGTTTCTGGGTATTTGTTGCATTGGAAGACCGATTGCCAAAATCAATTTTGTTATTGTCTGAATGGAGACACAAAAGAGTTCCTAAACCTCCATTCTTTGTGGTATGCATAGTGGCGGCCGAATTAATGCACCCACACATGAGTTTTTCCCATAACTGTTGCCTCCGAAACTCATTTTTCTTTCGTTTTATTCTCAAGCATGCAGGTGGCAGAAATTAAAAGGCCAGATTGCAAGATAGCGTTCTAGCGGTGTCAGATTGTGACCTCGGTTGGAAAAGGAGATCTTTAATATCTGCAATAGAGTTTTTTGACAAAATCTAAACGGTCACAATTTTTATTACCTGAATATCTGTGTACATTTATTCCTCCGCCGCGAAACAGACACACCGATCCATGGCAGCTGTTATGGTGGAACAGCAAACAGGTGATTGAGCTGCTGAAGCTGAGTTTCCAATTTTACCGTCTGTTTTTTAATTTATTTATTCAAGAATACGTCTATTCAATATGTTTTTGACCGTTTGCATCACTGAGACGCATGCCTATAGGTAAGGACCTACTGTGTCTATACGAACTTACTTGTAATCTCTGCACGAATTCGTAATGGAATTGAAAAGTACCTTGCGAGATCGCTGTGGATAAGAATAAACTTTTACATGGGCCCATGATCAACTTTTGAACTATCAGATGTAGTAAAATAAGTCCAAAAAGATGAAGTCTTTTTGCATCCGGTATATTTTATCGTTCATGTATCCAAGTTCCAAGATCAATCGTTTATTTCACCATCCTGAATAGTCAGATGATTTTGAGACCGAATATTTTTATTTATTTTTTTTTATTTTAAAAATAACGACCAACAAAATGCACTGGTTAGTCGACAAAGCCTCAAATAAAGAACTTAAAAAACTACTTATCAAAACATTAAAAATAATATCAATTCAATGAAAATAACGGAAGAAATTGGGAATTGATTTGCAGAAAAAAAAAACACCACAAGAATTGTTAAAATAAAATAACGAAGATCTAGTGCAATACCTGAGGTGGAGCAGGCTTACGGAGGAATGGAGAAGTTGGTGGCAGGGAATTCCACTCACGAGCAGTCCTGGTGAAAAAACCATTGTAATGCTTTGTGTAATCAGTGAAAGGAAAGTCCACATGATAAATGTGTTGAGTGCGCCTGGGCTCCGCGACAACAGAAAACGATGTTGGTAGGGATTTAGCCTGGAAGAGTTTTAGCCTTCATTCAAGGCGACGGGAAGGGAGGTCTTGAAGGGCAAGTGTTTCTAACATATCCCTGACGCAGAAGCAGAAATGTGTGGCGACTTTTTTAAATCACAGGCGCAGGTTTTCCAGACAATAAACTGCAATTATACTCATACAAGCTACTCACATTGGAGTGTTACAGCGTCCCGGGACAACACCTGATTGGTGACGATAATTCTGCGCGCAAAGAGATTGTACGTCTTCCGTGGGGTATAATCCAGTGCTGATTACCTCTAATTCTAGATTGAAAGTAACTTTTTCACATTGAATTAAATTGCAAAAATTTACTTCGCAATCTCGCATAAGCGTTAATCCGTATACTCGCCACCCCATTTATAGTCGCGCTGGTGTATGTGTTTGCTGTTGTTGAAGCTTATCGATGCAGTGCAGCTGCTTGCCTCAGACCTGAATTAAAGTTACTCGTATAAGAGAGGTTGTCCCGGAAGCTAGTTTACAAACCCTGCCGCGACTTTAGATGGCAGGCCGGCGCCCTCAGCGAGCATTGTTTTTTTTCCGAGAGGGGACAGGGTTTGGTCGGGTTTAGAGCTTTAGGTAAGAAAAAAAGTATTTTTTTTTCTTGCGACAACAGGGACTTTTTTTCCTGCACTGGACAATCCTTCTTCGCACCTATTCAGAATATGTATTATCATCATTATGCTGTCATCGGTTTTCTTATTGAAAACATGACTAGAAAACCGCACACGAGTTTTATTCACTGATTTTTGCAGGCAATGACTTCTGACATGCGATTTGAAGCACTTTTTTAATTACTTGCCGCCCTGAGCATTATCTACGAGTACTTCCAACCCTCCACCCTCTCAGCCAGAACAAAATCGCCTCATACGAGCTACAATAATGTGAAGCACCGTCAAAAGTTTTCACACGCCCTGAAAAGATGACCTCGAGCGTGGTCTGATTTGAAATTGCGTCACGTGCCTCATTTCCTGCAGTCCCATCGCTCAGGTACCATACTTGGCCTACCTACATACTGCGGACATACTACCGACCATTCCATGATCCCACTTCGCACAGGCGTTTACAAACAGGAGCATTAGTCGCTAAGCACAGTTATGCCGTGGCGAAATAACAATGCAGAAACTTTTATTTCTATTCGGCATAATTTTCATTCAAAGGTTGCTGATGTCTATCGAGCAAAAAAACATATCACATTCAGTGGACAATGGTACAGATCATTGGAAAAAGGTTGCACACACAAGGGTGGGAATGGGAAATGATGGTATCCACTCGCAAAAAAGATTTCACACACATTGGCAAAAATTGTTCTCTTCTACACGTTATATAAATACCAACAAGTTAACAGCCAGTTAAATTTCCTGAGATTGAGTTATACTTTTTTTAGAGTCACACTGTTGAAGTTTCATCTCATTATAAATGCTAACACTGACAGCACGTCATGTGCAATTCATGAGCTTGAGTTTTTCTTTATTTTGAGGCAAGTTGCGTAAACAGTGTGTGTCACTGTGTTCAGCGCGTGTGTGAACACACTGAACACACTGAACACACTGAACACACTGAACACACTGAACACACTGAACACACTGAACACACTGAACACACTGAACACACTGAACACACTGAACACACTGAACACACTGAACACACTGAACACACTGAACACACTGAACACATGAACACCAACACTGAACACACTGAACACACTGAACACACTGAACACTGAACACACTGAACACACTGACACACATGAACACACTGAACACATGAACACACTGAACACACTGAACACACTGAACACACTGAACACACTGAACACACGGAACACACTGAACATACTGAACACACTGAACACACTGAACACACTGAACACACTGAACACACTGAACACACTGAACATACTGAACACACTGAACACACTGAACACACTGAACACACGGAACACACTGAACACACTGAACACACTGAACACACGTAACACACTGAAACACACTGAAACACACTGAACTCACTGAACTCACTGAACTCACTGAACTCACTGAACTCACTGAACTCACTGAACTCACTGAACTCACTGAACTCACTGAACTCACTGAACACACTGAACACACTGAACTCACTGAACACACTGAACATACTGAACACACTGAACACACTGAACACACTGAACACACGGAACACGCTGAACACACTGAACACACTGAACACACTGAACACACTGAACACACGGAACACACTGAACACACTGAACACACTGAACACACTGAACACACTGAACACACTGAACACACTGAACACACTGAACACACTGAACACACATTCGAGCTCTGTCGTTTCGAGAAGACGGTCGCAAGTCTCCCGAGATCTCTGCTGTGTGTTTAGCTGGTGTTACACGGAGTGGTGCAAGATGCCTGTCGCTAAAGATATTCAGGCAGCCATTGAAGTAGCGATAACCAAGTGCTTGGATGGCCGTTTGATCGAGTTTTCAGTCAAGCATGCGGCGTGATTTGGTGAGTCATATGAAAAAGACTTCACCGAGGCCTGCATGGAACCGTTGAGGCAGCAGCTTCAAGTCATGGAGAGTTCACTGGAAGGACTTTCCAACATCCATGATCAGGCGAAGGAAGAAATTGGCACGTTGAATGTCAAAGTAAAGGAATTGTGTGCCAAGAATGCAGAGCTGAACGAGGAAGTGGCATTCTTGAGGGATCAGGTTCGGAGATCGACGGTGGATATTGAGGAAGCTGCTCAATATTCACGGCGTCAAAACATCGAAGTAACTGGAATCCCTTCAGAACTGGCGAAAAATGCGACGAAATCGTGAAAAAGCTGGGCGAAATTCTGGAGGTGCCAATTGATGTGTTGCAGGATACGGAGGCTGCTCATCGCGTCCCACCCGGAATGGCAGCCGTGATGTGCCAATGGTGATCAGATTTGTGAATCGTCGAAAGACAAGCATTCCTGGTTGCAGCTCGGGCAAAGCGAGGTCTCCTGATTGCATCCTCGTTCGGGTTCGCAGCGAACACTCAGCCGGTGTTTGTCAACGAACACTTAACTTCATCGAGGAAATATCTTCTTGGGAAAGCCATTCCAGGAAGAAGGACTTTGAATGGAAGTTTGTGTGGTCGAAGGATGGCAGAATTCTGGCGAGGAAGGCGGAGGGATCCGAGTGGTGTCCATTCAATCGGAAGTCGACCTGCTCAAAATCTGCTAAGTTACTTATTTTCATTCTTTGTCTTTTGTCCTCTGAGCAGATATTTTTCTTGAACCAACATGGATCAAACAGTTTTTGACTTTCAGCAAGACTTTCTGAACTGTACCTCATATACGGCCTCCTCTTTTTCTCAGCAAATTTATGCAAGGAACCGGGAAACAATCAAATTTCTAGACGTTTCTCATGCTAAATTGGAACATAAATGGCTTCAATACAAAATTTGCTTCCTTTCAAAATTATCTTGCAGCATTAAATTTTACGTTTGACATCATCGCCTTGACCGAAACCCATCTGAAAACTGATCTTGAAAAGCAATTTTATACACTTCCTGGTTACAAATTTGAAACTAGGCACAGAGATTACCAAAAACGCCGAGCCGGTGGGGTTGGACTATTTGTCTCAAACCGTCTTTTATACAAAGTCAGGGAGGATATTTCAGTTGACCAATCTGAATCACTTTGGCTTGAAATTCAAACAGATGGAACAATTGTTTGTAAATCTGGAAATTGTGAGCTTTTGATCGGTGTCATATACAGACCACCGAATAGTGAAATTCCTCTGTTCTGCGAGTCACTAAGCCTTGTTCTGGAAAAAAATCTTGACCGAAAAGAAAAATCTGCTTGATCATGGGTGACATGAACATAGATCTCCTCAGTCACAACTCTGATTTTTATCGAGATTGTTTTTCAACTTTTCATTTTAAATCTTTAATTAATATTTCCACGAGAGAAAAGTTCTCACTCTTCCACATGTATTGACCACATTTTTCCAATAATGATATGTTTGTTGACTCTGGAACACTTGACAGTGACATATCAGATCATAAAATGACATTCGCACTCCTCTCTGGTATTGAAACAAATTTTGATTTGAACGTGAAATTCAATTTTGCCAAAAGCTTGTGGAGGAAAAACTTGTTGATGCACTGTCAGCTTTAGACTTTGATGAAGTTAAAAAGTTTGAACAAGTCACCCCTGCTCTTGAGGTATTCTATTCTTTATTGATGCAGGCAAAGAACCAAGCAACAGAAACAAACAATGTGTGGCAGGGGTTGGAGTGGGTAGAGATTCCAGGTATAATTCTTTTAAACGTCCTTGGATGACTGCTGGCCTGCTTGTGTCCATAAAAAAGAAGGACACGCTTTTTTAATCCAAAAGAAACCCCTACAACCAAAATTTTGAAGTTAAAATATCATTCCCATAAGAACAAACTGACATCTCTCTTGCGTGCAGCAGAGCGTCGGTATTATTGCAATGGAATCTTATCCTCTGAGGGAAATGCAAGACGCACTTGGAGTTATTTGCAACAGGCCATAACAAGAAGAGCTCCTCAGCTGGTCTTCCAAAGCAAATATATGTAAACAACACCATTGTTGGCGAGCCAAAAGCCATTTTAAATGAGTTCAACGCCTTTTTTGTAAATGTGGGGACTAAATTGGCAGGAAACATCACATTGACCGGTAACGAACCACCGTTTCTGTCTTATCTTGATACTCAACCCAAATCCATGTTTTTAAGGAAAGCTTCCACTTCAGAGGTCAGATCTCTTGTGAACAATTTAAGTTCTAAAAAGGCAGTGGGACGGATGGTATCAGCAGCAAGCTATTGAAAATTTCGATTGATTTCATAATTGAGCCCTTGACGTATATTATTAATCTGTGTTTGACGACTGGTGAATTTCCTGACATTCTGAAAGAAGCAAAGGTACTGCCGCTATACAAAGCAGGAGACCAAATGTCTCCTGGGCAATTATCGACCGATATCCATCTTGCCTGCACTTAGCAAAATATTTGAGAAAATCATTGCTAGCCGTTTGGAAAACTACTTTCAATCACAAAATCTTTTTTACCGGAACCAGTATGGTTTTCGCAGTGGCCTCTCCACGAAAACAGCTTTGACGAATATCATTGACCAGTTGCAACGCTGTTTTGACAGTGGACATAATGGGATTGGTGTATTTGTTGCAGTGGCGTGCGGTCAGGGCAGGCAAGGCAGGCGCTGCCTGCCCAAGAAAAATTTCATGAATTGTGCATTTTTAATTTTTTTCCAAACATTTGCAACGGGGCCATGAAAGTCCACAAATTGATGTGGACTGAGCCATCTCAGAGAAAGGCACACTTTGATTTGCCTGCTGGTGTCTGCTGAACGATGCCTCAACTGGCAACTCCTTCTTTCCAGATCCCAACAACCACAGAGGTCCCTCCCCCCCAGGCCGCAAGAGAAAAGGTTGAGCGCTCCTCTCTGCTTGCGAGAAAAAATCAGCGAGAGACCGAGACGACACCGAAGAGAGCCATGGATGCATGGGACTGCCAGAAGAAACGAGAACAATTGAGGAGCGTGTTTTCGCCGGTCCTGTGATCGGAGAGTGTTTCACAAAAAATGCAATGGTTTCAAAGTTTTTAACGGATTTGCAATATTTTGATATGCGCTGAAAGCTGAGAAAATGCACTTTCACTCAGGCTAACTAAATCTTGCCCATTGAGGACCCAAATATATGCCTTTTCGTGGATTCATGAACGCGCTGGTGGTCCAAGTTAAAATTGAACACTTTGAAAGAGAAAAAATCGGTGTCGGGAAAACTGCTTTCATGCCATTTCTGTGGATTGGCCTTCCGAGGCCACAAATCGAGAATGAAGCAAAGAATTTCCGTATTTGAAACTTCAGTACAGAAAGCAAGACCACTGGAAAATGAGAAGAAACTCAACGCACAAGGCGAGGCAACCAAAACCGCTCATTTGTGACCAACCCTCAAAAGATCAGGAACATCAAATGGTTCAGAATTTGATTTCAACTTGAAGATTTGAATCCAAAATTGGCCATACGGTAACATGTCATCAGACGCGGACGACAGGCAGTGGCAGTGCGGACACCCAGTTTCAGACGCGGACTCACTATTTTCGGCCCTTGAAGCCAAAATTGGCCACACGGAAGGCGTGCTTTCAAATTGAGATTTCTGGCAGAGAAGGAAAGCACCTTGCCGGATCAAGGGCCCTGGGCACAACTGAAAGTTGGGCCCAGGGGTTCATTTTATAGACAATTCTTTTGGAACTATCTCACGGTCGGACGAGTTTTGCAAAAAATGACTGGGGGACCAAAAGTGACATGGAAAAGATCCCACCGCAGGCACAACGGGGTCTGGAGTAGCGCTTCACGGGGTTTCAAGGGGCAGAGCACCCGTGGGTCAGAGAGATTAGTCCCCCAGAAGCTGAAGAAATTTTGACATTTTGTTTGATAATTGTGGCAAAAAAATAATTGTGTTTCTTTATCATTTTGTCAGAAGGCGTGTGGATCCCCAATTTCAACCCCCTTGCAATGGTTCAAGAGGGGAAATTTCGGCTCTGACGCAGGCCCTCTGCACTTTGATGGGGTTTCAAAGGCACCCCCATCACTGGGTCTAAAAAAGAAAAAACAAGAAAAAGCGGGGGCCGGGTGCCCCTGCTTGCCTCCGTCACGCACTCTTTGGCCGCCAAAAATTATAAAGGCGTGAAAATGGCGGGCCCCATTTGCATCTCTCGGTGGACGGGAACTTCACTTGGAATGGGGAATTAGGAAACGCCTCCTGGTTTGAAAGACATTTGGTCCGAATGGCGTTTAATCCGAAAATTCGAACTCGAAAACATGCAAATTGCAACTGGCCTGACCGGAATGCTTGGGCCAGGCCAGTTGACAATGCCATCAGTTCGTATTCTGAATGGGCTCATTGGGCTTGACATTTTTTTCGTTGATTATTTTTTTCGTTTCGGGCCAACCCCTTGACACCCCTCCCATTTTTTCGAAGTGATTTGGCCATATCAGTTGATTGTGCCATCGGTTCGTTCTTTGAATGAGGTCATTGGGCTTGCATTTTTTCGCTTGGGCTCAACCCCTTGTCCCCAAAAGTTTCTCTCAACCTGGGCACTGAAAAATTCGGTGGAAAGTCTTTGGAAAGACAATTCCAGTTCGAAGAGTCACAAAAAACTGACATCACAAACATCAGAGCAACAGGACAACGACACACCTGCTCCGCGCTCTTCTCCTGGTCATGCAGGCAGTGTCTATCGCGAGTCGCGATGCATCACAGACTCTCTCGCCGAACGTCTCGTCTCTCTTGGTGTTCAATCCTGCCACTCCGCAGCTCAACAATGGATGAGCGCACAACCATCTCTCCTACAGCCAGGCCTCCCCCCTCATCCCACGCTCTTTCTCGCTGGTCTTCCGGACGCAAGCGAATCCACTGCTCCGTTGGCGCATGAGGTGCAAGAGGCAAAGAATGGTTCCGCCTGCTTTGAGGGATCTGTGGGGATGCGATGAAGCCTGTACCGCTCCATCCCGTCAGGTGAATCCACCCACTGCAAGTGGAGCAGTACTTGTTGCCGAGTAGGCACTTTGAAATCTGCCTCCAGCATCTTGCTCCAGCTGCATCTCTGCAGCGAGCGAGCAAAAGCGTGAAGATTCAGATTCGTGTTGTTCCCTTGTCTCCAGCTGATTACAGCCCTCTGCTGTGATGACATCGCGCAGCCTGCGATGAATGCAAACCTCGCTTCGCCAAAGGCATGCTGTCTGCCGCAATTTTTGAATGTCAAGTGCGGCCAAATGTTGTTTTTTGCGGGAATGGGAAACAGAAAAGGGAAACGTTGGATTTGGCTGGTGAAAACATCAGATTCTGGTGTGTGGGCAAAAATTCGTAAAATGTGGTCCCAATTGAATAAGCTTTTGAAGCCGGTGCCACAATTTGTGAAGCCAATGATTTCAATAAACTTGTGTTTTTGATGAAGACACTCAAATGGTACATTTTGGCGTTCGTCGCTGAAAATATCGCTTTTTCGGAGCTTGATTTGGAAGGGATATTTCGCAAGTGCAAATGTTCAACAAAACATGGAAACACAACATTGAACATGGAAATGCCTGTTGGATAAAAAGCTTGAAATTGGCTTGCAGCGGCAAAGCCAGGCCTGTGCGAACGGGGGGCATCGGGACACTGCTCACCAATGAAACTTTCTGCCGCTCATCTGGGCTTTGCTTGTTGTGAAAGATTGTTTTAAAATTGCCGAAGTGATTTTTTCCTTTCACCTCAGATTCGAACCACCTCACTGAAATATGTTGTCCACACTTTGCTGGTGTTCAACTCGATGCATACAGATGTGAAAAAATGCTCAGTGTTTCAAAAACGTGAGCATTCTGAGCACCATTTGAGGCTCCATTTTTCAAAACTTCTTCCCCTTCGGGGAGGGGGACACCCCCTCCCCGAACCCCTCCCCCGGCGTTGCGCTTCGCGCAACGCATGTTCGGGAACAGTGCTCTGGAAAAAGTGCCTGCCTGCATCTGGCACCCACCGCACGCCACTGATTTGTTGATCTGAGCAAAGCATTTGACACAGTTAATCATTCCATACTGCTAAGGAAACTAGAAGCCTATGGTGTGAGAGGAAGTGCACATAAGCTTGTTCAAGATTATCTGAGAGGAAGGTCGCAACACACTTTTTCCAATGGAATTTGTTCTGACTCACAAACAGTTACGTGTGGCGTTCCTCAGGGCAGCGTACTTGGACCCCTGTTGTTCCTAATCTATATCAATGACGTATATAAGTGTTTTCTGCACAGTGAACCTGTTTTGTACGCTGATGACACGAATGTCTTCAAATTCTTCCAAAATGATGATGCAAATGCAGAAGTAGCACACTTAAATGCTGATTTGGTTAGACTGGGCCAGTGGTTAAAGGTTAACAAGTTGTCCTTAAACATTGCAAAATCCAACTACATCATATTCCACCCCCATTACAAGGTATTGCCTGATTTGCAAATCACTCCAAAAATTGATGGCGAAAACCTGCCTTCAGCCATCACCACAAAATACCTTGGCTTGTTAGTGGACAAGAATCTGACCTGGAAGTCACATATAAAAAGTATTGTTACAAAGTGTTCCGTATGGCTTGGCATTTTCTGTAAAATTCGTTATAAAATTCCTCGCCACATCCTTGTAAAATTGTACCATGCCTTTATTCATCCGCATTTAATATACTGCATTGAAATTTACGGGGTAGCCATCCAGACAACGTTGAAGCCCCTTTTAATTGCACAGAAGAAATTCATGCGCATCATTACCTTTTCGGTTTTCCATGCTCATACGGCGCCCCTGTTTCACAGTCTTGGCATTATGAAAATTCACTCGCTTTACGAATTTCGTGTTGGCATTTTGATGTACCAAATCAGGCACTCTCTGGTCGCTGGTTACAATTTCAAATTTTGCGAAATTGATCACGTGCACTCAACTCGCCTGTCCAGTTTATCCGCACTAAGAGTTCGCACGTTCAGAACCAATTTCGGAATGCAAAGTTTTACGTATTCCGGTCCAACTGTCTGGAATAGCATTCCTAGTGAGGTGAGAAATGCACCAACCTTGTGCACATTTAAACACAAGTACAGAGACTACATATTTAGTCGTATGGTATGAGCTGCAATGGAGATAATCTGACAGATGATTTCCTTTGAGTTTATACTGCTTTTACGTGAAACTGCGACTTTCTTTCTTTCTTTTTTTCCTTTCTTCCTTTCTCTTCTTTTCTGATCTGTATGTGCATTATTTTTGGGGGGTCCCTTCTATCACCAGCATAGCATTGCTGTTTGGGGCTTCCCTGGCATGTACAATTTTCCAGCATTCCATATTTCTTGTTAATAACTTTTGTGTGGCTTGTATTTTATGAACTGTGGAATGTGATATGATGAAAAAAAGTTTGTTCAAAAAAAAAAAAAAAAAAACACTGAACACACTGAACACCTGAACCACTGAACACACTGAAACCACTGAAAACACTGAACACCTGAACACACTGAACACACTGAACAACTGAACAAACTGAACAACTGAACACACTGAACACCTGAACAACTGAACACACTGAACACACTGAACACACTGAACACACTGAACCAAAACCACTGAACACACTGAACACACGAACACCTGAACACACTGAACACACTGAACACACTGAACACACTGAACACACTGAACACACTGAACACACTGAACACACTGAACACACTGAACACACTGAACACACTGAACACACTGAACACACTGAACACACTGAACACACTGAACACACTGAACACACTGAACACCTGAACACACGAAACACACTGAACACTGAACACACTGAACACGCTGAACACACTGAACACACTGAACACACTGAACACACTGAACACACTGAACACACTGAACACACTGAAACAGTGAAGTCCGCACTGGCCCAGCCAATCAAAGATGTGTGAAACCTTTCTTGCAATTAATGGAAACAATCATCTCCCATTCTTCCTAATGTGTGTGAAACCTTTTTTGCACAGATCTGCAGAACATGGAGTTCCCCATGATAAAAAGCTCCTCATGCATGTTGACTCGAATTTGGGAACGGAAAATTTTGGCCGAAAATAAAACTGCAAGGGCGTGAAATTAATGCCGTATTTTAATACGGGTGCTTCTGCCCTATATAAATGTAGATATCAATAGACTGTCCGCGATTACAACACGCAGAGGTTTCCTAATCATTCGAATGCTTCCCTTTTTGATTTGATTCTCATTGAAGAGTAGGCCCACATGCAATGTAGCACGCACATACACAAAACAGTAAGCCCTCCTGCGATAGATTGGTGTATTCGTGCCATTATGTGAATAAGATGTGATATACCATAATCGCGGGTACGGTCAATGGGGTTAGATGGGACAACCCCTCACCCTCCCACCCACGTGTAAACCGGTTTTTGGTGGGGTAGGGGGTGATTGTTGAGGCTCATGCACGTCTATGGGCTTTGTCTGGCTGATGCGGTCAATGCGTTTTTGCATAAGGAACTCCCCCACCCGCCCGCTCGCTTCCTTGACGGATTTTGGCAGGGTAGGGACTGGTTTTTGAGGCTTGTCTACGACTATGGGGCAATTGTCTGGCTTATACGGTCAATGGCGTTTTACCAAAGTGAATACCTCCAACCACCCACCCGCTTGCTTGACGGATTTTGAGAGGTGAAGAGTCAAATTTTGATAGGTGATCCACGTCTGTGGGGCTTTGTGTGGCTGACGGTCAAGGAGTTAAACGACAGGGAATTCCCCTGACCTCCTTCTCGCCTCCTGGCCAGTTTTTGGCAGGGTAGGTGCAAGTTTTGGCTATGATAGAAGTTGCTATATCCGCAAAAGAAGACGTAACCTGATTGATCCGTTGGATCGTGAACG